>CABEEJ010000009.1:208116-248226 GCA_901482245.1 Timema douglasi | reverse complement strand
GGGGGGGGGGGGGGGGGGGGGGGGTGTAAGTGCATGCGCAGTGTGAGCAGAGAGAAAGGCAATACAAAACGAGTGAAGCCCCAACATTACAATTTGTTGATATGTTTGATTACTGAATTTGAACGAAATTAAGCTTATAGGCGATGACCTCGAAACACACTCACATAGACATTTAGTTCAAGGGGAGACCAATCAGTAGGTTAGTTCATGAAACATAGATGATCTCTTGAGAGGTGAAAAAGTTACATGATTGTGTGAGCTAATATTCATTAGCTCGGCACATAACGGCACAAAATTACAAAAAACAATATAAATATACATTTTAATTCTAAATATTCTTTATAAGTGAAACTTCATAGTTGTTGACTGCAAAATTTTACTTTCAAATTGAAATAAAAGCAGAGGAATGCATTTGAAGTGAAGTCAAAAAGTTCTTAAAGCTTTGCACATTCGTTATCATTTTATAATCAAGGTAGGAAGACATAGCCTGCACACCTACTGGTAAGCATTGAAAGTTCCCAATTGCGCACACAATCTAAAAAAAAAGGATATATAAATCTAGTCATGTATCGATGCTTTTCCAGTAAGTTTGCAAGCTCCACTTTTCTTAGCCTTATTCAACGTTTATATTAGCAGAATAAATATTGAGCTGTTATGCTTCAGCCACTTCAGAAAATATCTAGTTCAAACACCAGGTGGAATCAAAATTTAATTTACACATACAATGCAAAAGCAGACTTGGTGATCTAGTAGGGATGTAATCCTTGAATACCTATGAGTATTCTAGATTAGAGGATTCCAGAAAATTTAGGATTTGAGTATCAAAATCATAAGTTTTTAAAGTGAAACTTCTTTTAGAACTAAGTTTCATCCTTTTCAGAATATTCGACACCTAATTTGGATTCTAAATTTGGAAATTTTTATTTTATGAAAATGACTAGCTTCATTTTATAACCAAAATATGTTAGCTTTTTGCATCTGCAGTAATTATGTATTTTTTAACTATTTTTTAATCCTTTAGAAATATCTTCACAAATAGACAAGGTAAAAAATTGATTGTTTGCTTGAACTATTTATGTTAAACCTTATAAAACGTAAAGGACTAATTTTTAAATCTATTTTAGTTGGACACCTTGTTGTACTCTGTTATGATAAAATCTAGACTGCTTGAAAATAGTTGAAGCTCACACTTTGTCAATAAATGACACAACCTAACTCGGTGAAATGATAGATTAATCAATATACATTGATATTCTACATATCTGATGGTAAACCTTATTTCAAAGTCAGTTTGTCTTGTGCAGCTGCTAAATAAGTGTCAAGTTCACGGAGAGAAATCGGGACCATGTCTTGGAGCTTTGACAAGTAACCTTTGATGGTCATAGACAGCGGTGAGGGTCAGAGCCTTCCCTAGAGTGTGATTAATTGCTATTTATGTTTGATGGGTATATTGGGAAAACATTATTTAATCAGTCTCTTTGTTTGTTTTTCAACTTGTACACACAGTGTTTGTATGTATTCCAGCCCCATCAACCAAGCTAATTAAATAACGAGAAGTTAATTAACTAAAATCAAGCCACATCATCAAACTGATGGGCCAAGGACACTTCTCCCTGCTCCATTCGGTTTGGGTTTACTTCAAGGGCTTTCTTATTTACTCCTGTTTTTACCAGCATTTGGCTTTTATCTCTTTCTATGGCCTCTGTATTATCTTCATTCGTTTTTATCTGCCAAGTAAATGAAAATATGAAGATATCTAGATTTTATTTGATCACAGCGTATTCAACATTAACCTATATTATTTTCTTTAAAAAAATGTTGTGCACACAAGTTTTGTAACAGTGCCATATTGCATTTATTTATTTTATTGCTTTTCAAATCTGCATGATATTTTGGAGATGATGTTTCTGCTTTTAAAGGCTATTTGGTTGTTTACATGATTAAATGTTTCTTAGCTTGGTTTATTGATATTGAATTAACGGGATATTGGAAAAATTTGATATGAGAAGTCTGCTTATTCTCTCTTGTTTTTTAATTGTAAGTTTATATTTTCATATTTTTCTCACCTACTATCAAATATTAATTTTAGCCATAAGCTGTGAATTATATAAATATCAAAGTAGCCTTGTAATATGCTTTTTTATTCAAAACTTGTACTTGGGGAAAATGTTTTATATTATTTAATGTATATAGTATTTTATAGACTAGTGTCCACAAACAAAAATTCCATCCAAAACTGATTATTAGTGTATATTATGTATCGAAGGTATAAAAAATCAATGACTTTTTATTACTTTCAAAAATTAACCTTTGTCTTTTTTGTAAGTTACACTTATATAAAATGTTGTGTGAAACTGAATAGTTAATTTATTCATTTCAATTTTTTCATGAATTATTATACATATTATTTTATTGTATATTAATTTAATATATATTGATGTAAGTTTAGGGTCAAGTTTATTTCCATTGATAAAGTTAACTTTGGATATTTTTTTTTTCCTTTTTTCTATATTATTTTTTCATTTTCTCCAGGCAAATTCTGATTGTTTCCTTAGCATTCATCCTTCTCTTCTTATTCTGTTTACGAATAAGCTGCTGATATTCAATACTTCTAGTAGAAAAATATTAACTCTTTGCAGTTATACTTTTAGATTTTTTTATAATACTCATCTAATTAATTTTTGGGTTAAAAGCACATTTATTGAATTACATTAAATTTGTTGTCACTTAGAACAGGGGTCTGCGAGATAGTTGTTTCATTCCAATTAAAGCGTATGTGAGGCTCACAGATGGATTCTAGGTTAGCTAAGCTTCATTCAATGAATTTATCGGCCCCCTACCTTTAAAAATTGACTATTTAAATAATTATTAGAGTTATAAAAGGAAAGTTAAAATCAAAATAGGACAATATCATCATGCAGTTTCCTGCCACTGGCACACCTCTACCTCAGACCAGACTTCTGATGCTTTTTTAAAAGCCTTTAGCTCATCTTCCTCTCTCCCCAATTTCTCTTTCATTTCCTCTACCACACTTCTCAAGTACTTGAAGCTTTCAACTTTCTTAAATTGCTCTCCTCTTAATGTGAGTCTTTGTGTGCCTATTTTTCCATCCATCTTGTAATTACCAATTCTGTCTTCTTTACATTAAATTACATTTCATATTGTACTACCACCTCATTTCATTCATCCAACTGTTCCTGCACTCATAGCTCCTCGTTTCCTTACACCATCAGGTCATTTGCAAACACCATTACGTTCAGGTTTACCTTCCCACTAACCTGCCTCAGTGGCGTAGTTGGCTAACATGCTAGTCGTGTTGAGCTCGATTGCCAAGGGCGGGTAGATCGAGGTTTGAATCTCTGTCGGGGGGAGGGGTGGGGGGGGCTGTCCTAAATGGTTTTCCACTCTCCCTCCACGTAAATGTGGGTTCACTTCCTATATTTCAACCTTCCCAATTCTTAATCCATTAGCATAATTAGTACTTAAAGTGTATAACCTGAATGGGTAGCAAGACGGGGGGTGCTAAATAATAATAATAATAATAATAATAAATCCTTCCCACTCCCTCTCTCATCCCCACCAAGGACAACAATGTCGAGAGCGTGCTTCCATGTTTCAAGCCATTCCTTAACTCAAACCATTCCATCTTCTCCCCTCCCACTTTCACACAGCTCATTCTACCCTCTATTCCATCTTCCACCCCTTTATTTTTCAACGCTTCTCACACTTTATTTCTGCACAAACTGTCATAAGCTTTTTCCCATGTCCAGAAAAGCCATCAGCAGATCCTTCTCCGAACTTGTAATGGGGTTCCTGTAACTGCCTAACGGCTAATATTAGGTCTACTGTGGACCTACCTGGTCTGAAACCATACTGCTCCTCCCTCGATCCTCCTTCCCCTACCCTTCTGACTTTCCTTTCTAGCACTTTCTCACATATCTTTGCACAACGGCACTTAGCTGTCATATATAATATATGTGTCTCATATAATATATTTATATGTTATAGTAAAATCTTTGTATTTGCATATGCATTAATATTTTAACAATGAAAAGAAAATGTGCCAACTACATTTCACAAAAGAGTAAACAATGAGTCATCCTTCAGCACAGAAATAGCCTTACACAGAAAGTTCAAGTACTCACAAGATATTTAGCTTGTCTAAAAATAACAAGATCCCGACAAATTAAATTGCTAAAGGTCGCATTTACTAGCATGACTGAATTATCTAAGCAACTCCACTGCTATGTTTTCTTGTTGATGTGTTGATTACACTTAGGTAGGATGGAAGGGGACGTGATAAAAGGTCAGTGTTTTTGCGATTTTTATGGCAAAACCCTTTTTTGGCCAAAATAAATAAAATATTCCAGTACAAACATAGAATTTAATTTTCTTATCAGTGTGACCTCGAAATTTCTTGAATATCTGTCAAGGGTGTTTTGGAATTTAATGATAACTTTTTCTCTTCATTTAAAAAGTTTGTTAGATAATGCCACCATGCTCATGGAAGGTATTGAGGAGCTGTTGATATCAAAATATGAAGAAAATTAAACTCTGTTTGTATTGGAGCAATATTTTATTTATTTTGGCTATGAAAACGGCAATGACACTGGCCTTTTCTTGTGTCCCCTTCTATACCACCTTAATAGGTTGAATAACTTTCGCTTGGGGTTATATTATCCTACTTCAGGTTAAAAAAAATTATTCTCATTTTAAACGTCGGAAAGTTTTATTTACAAGTATTGGCTGTTGAGTTTCATACTGTGATACCTTTTATTAAGTGAAGCAACTCTAAAAGTAATTTTTAGTATTAGTGTCTTTATTTTTCAATTGTTTATATGTTTTTTCTTTTTTATAAAAACTAAATAGAAAAAAAAAGCCTTTGAATAGTGGTTCTTGCATAGGAGGAACTATTTTTCTTCTAATAATATATAATCTGAAATTCATACCATGATTCACTATAACCTCAATGAACCAACTTAATATTTGGTTCACTAAAAAAAAGTATGCGGGTTTTACTGTGTCAAAAGCTGATTAAATCTTATTTCAAACAAATTTGTCAAACATTTCACAGAACGATATTTACAAACTATTTTTTAACATAGTCAAAGATACATGTAGATGATACAGTAACAAATAAAGGTGCAAAATACTGGGTAATTCTTCTTAATTCCCCCAATCCCCACCCTTCTTTTACTTACATCGAATAATAATCACCCTAATGTTAAAATAATTTATTTTATTAAATTCTTCAATGTGTTAATAAATTTTATCACTCAATTTTAAATTATTGTTTGCTAACTACTAGTTATAATCTTAATCTCTGCTTCCAATTTGATTTATGGTGGTATTTAATGTAATCAAACATTTGAATCGGTTTTAATGTAACTTGTCTATATAAATATATGAATGTGTGCAGTGAGTGTTAACATATATGTAAGATGCATTAATTTTTATTTTTTTACACTTGTAGTGGTTTATAAAAGTATTTTGATGGATGTAAAATAAAATCATTGGTCTAAATTTAGTATTGTGCAGATTAAACACACAATAAAATTTTGTTATTGTTTTGGAAATGTACACAAGTATTAGTTTAATCCACTACTATTATACAATATTAATATTCATTTAGATAATTTTAAACAGATGGAATAATGGCTCAGCTCAATCAAATTTTCCATTGAGCAACTTAAGTTTGATTGGTGCTGTAAGTGTAAAATTTGGTTGTGCAAGCTGCAAGTTATGACATCTCGATGTAATTGTGTACACTTTCATAGTTATACATTAATACAGCTAGCTCTGACCACTGTAGTAGGTGTATTTATACCATAGTATTGCTGATTGTAACTTTTACTCTGTTTTCAGTAAATAACATAAATCTGTGCCAAAGGAAGGAAATATATTCAATTAAAATTTTCTTTGGGGGTTTGATTTCATAGTGTTTTTTTCTCTTGTTTATGTGTATACTGTACAGGTTAGCCACACACCGATTTAACTTGGAGAAACACAGAATTTCTTTTGTGTTTAGAAAAACACAGAATTCAACACAAAAATAACCAAAAAAAGTACTGGAATAATGTGATTTTTGAACATGTAAGTGTAATCTTTAAATGGTAAGCCTTTGTATTGGAAAAAAAAAGCGAATTGAAGACATAAATTATGTAAAATCATTTATTTTCCAACCCCCACCCTAACCTTATCTTTTTCCTTGAAATATTGAGTTTCACGACAACTGCATATATTCCCCCATAAGGTTCGAAGTCCCCTGTTGTAAATACCAATGACACGGCTTGACAGTCAATTTTATGAAAAGTGAAATTTCATTCATCTATACTACTATCTAAATAAAGTGCCTGGAAAATAGTGAAAATCCCGCCGTAGGATCAGGGTACGCCGCTATACAATTAAAATGGGAAGATTGACCCTGAATGTGGGACAATCCCTGGATAGCTCAGTGATAGAGCATTTCCACACTAAGCTAAAGATCCTGGGTTTGGTTCTTGTGTGCAAGTATCATTTTTCAATTATGTAAGTATATCATAATGTTAAATTTTTATTGATGACTTTTTTTAAATTATTAATTCCACAGGTAGTTATACTTTGAGTTCAAAATAATGCTCTTAATCCTTAGTTTCAGCATTAACTTTTCTTTCTTGCTCAAGAGCTCCCAGTTAGTGCCTTGAATGTTTTCTTTGAGCTGTAAACTTTGTTTTATGTCACATTGCACAGTGCATGTGTATTTTATGTAGCTTAGCCACAGAAATTATAGCACTAATCTGAGCTGTAAGCGGCAATGTTAAATCAGGAACCCATTAGTGTTTTCTGTCAGTGGTTGCAGTTATGGAACATTGACTGGGGTCTGGTGATGAAATAAAAAATAAAAACGTTGCTTGGTTTCTTTATTGGAATTGTAAAAAAAAACCTTTATAATACAAGTTGTTTAATATATATAAGATTATTTTATAGTTTTTACATCAGTGCATAAATAGTTAGATATAAATTAACACACTCCACTTCCTTGGTGCAGACCATATATTAAGTTTGAATCTTCTCAAGTATGTCCTCTAATAATAAAGTAATTAAGGTTGGAATCTAAACTTTCACCATTTTATGGACAAATATATAAGCATGGTCCAATACTACTTGTAATCTGTAGTTGTGAGTGACCATGAAGTCTATGAGTGAATTCTCTTGCTTGTTGTGGCATCTCACATTGATCACGTTTATGTCTACTCTCAACATAGGAACAGTTCTCAGTACCTGCAATGAACAAAACTTCATCTACCAAGAAGAATGGCACACACTATTATTAACTATCATAAAACCTGTATCAGTGGTTGGAGGGAGGGGGGGGGGGGCAGGGGGGGAACTATGTCAGGTTCGTACCTAGTCTAGTTTCCTGTTGATGGGTAGGTCTGGGCGCGAATTCTGCCCGGATTATCCGAGGGTGGTTTTCCTCCTCGTCCTACATAAAAATGTGGGTATATTTCCTCTAAATTATACCTTTATCCCTCTCTTATATTTAATTAAATATGGGTATCCCTGACAAATAATAAGACAAGAAGCAAAACATTACTACAATTTTTCTTATTTCTTTGATATAATTAAAGTACATTTTCTGAACCGACTGATTATATCAATGAATGACTTGGTTAACCTATATATAGAACACCACACCGCCCTCCCCTTGCTATAATTCATCAACCTAAAAGGTGAAACTCACATTTCACCAATAATACATTTTTCAGCCATGCTAGGAATCAAACCAGGGAACCTTAGCTCTATAGGCAGCCTCGCCACTGATTGAGCTAAGGTGTCAAACTTATTTCAATAGTTCATTACATTGCAGTTAAATCAAGAAGGTTTTTTTTATTTTGAATTTTTCCCTCCTCCAAACTTGAAACTTATGTATTTTCCTGAAGTTCACTCAAGGGGGAGATAAACTTTCAATCATTAAGTTTTAACAAACAATTTTCACTTTTTAGATGTTGAAAACTCCTTTTAAATAGTTTTTTTTTACTAAATTTCTCTAAACACCTTCACCAACCATCAGGTAAAATTTGATTGACATAAATCTGTGATCAAAGTTAACTAGACGCTGTAAAATGAAGAATACATAATCCCATCATGTTTGGTTTGGTTTCTCTTTCCCTCCCCCCCCCCCCCCCTTTCCACCCAACAAATAGAGATGTTTCACACCTGCAGCTCTGCTCCTTCTGCATCCAGGCTGAGGTAATCGAGTGTGGAGAGGTTGGTAGCAAGCAGCAATGAGTAGAGTGGGAAACACTTGACCCGCGTCAATAATTCCTGACCATGCGTCGTTCCATTAGTGTTGGGTTTCAAAGAGATTCCCTTTGCTCCTTGACGGAATGTCACCTGTAATATACTCTTGTGGCTACACACTAGTTTCAACACATTACACAGTGAGTGGAACCCATTTCAGCAGTGAACAGGAGACACAAAAACAATTAAAACATTGTGCTCCATTTGAATTTGTTTAAGAGCTATAATCTTGTTTGTACTCCAGTAATTTGGAATAAGAAATGTTCAAAATGGCCAACTTAAGCCTGAATGCAAGCCTGGAGTTGTAGCGTGTAGAATGCCACACTCTCTCAAAAAATACATTGCATTGTAATGTTTGCATTCAGGCCGAAGGTGACCATTTTTAGCATTTCATATAATGTTAGGTAGCTCCACATTAATGGCGTACAAACATGACTATAACTCGAAAATAAGGTCAAATGGGATACATTGTATATGAACTTTTTTCATCGTTTTCGTGTCTCCTGTCCACCCTGAAGTGAGTTCCAAATGTTATGGTACATACTGGATATAGACAAGACCGAATACATGACCTTTGTGAAACTTCATGAAACACATTAAAAACAACTATATTATTATTATTATTAGCACTGCGTCTTACTACCTGTTCGGGTTATACGCACTTGCGCTAATGTGTTAATGGTAGGGTGATTGTGAGATGAAATGAAGGACCTACAGTTTAACGTGGAATCCTAACCACGGTGGAGGCCTGGCATTCCCCAAAAACAACTATAAAAGGTAATTATAAACAAGAGGGTAAATGTGTTATTAACATATCACCCTACCTGCTTTCCTGGCTGTATGGTCTAATGCGTTACTCTCGCATTAGACTTGACTACTGATAGTCGAGGGTCGACTCTCGGTTGGGTGTATTTTCCAAAATGGTTTCCCACACTCCTTCCACTCAAATGCAGGTATACTTTCTCTGAATTCACCATAACAGATTAGCATGATTAGTACATAAGCGTATAACCTGAATAGGTAGTAAGACACGGTGCTAAAATAAACTTGAGTGGCATCACTGAAATTAATTACCTATAGGTGGAGATGTGAGACAGAAAATTTTCCTTTTATTTTTTCAGAAAAATTTTCAATTGCTATTTCTGTAAACCAATTTCCACTGATTAAATAGAACTAATGTAAATGAGAGATATTCCAAGTGTCAACATTTATCATCTAATATTAATTTCTCCTGAGGGAGCTAACACCAGAAACATCATCAAACGAACTTCAGCGGCTGCATGGTTTAAAGCGCTATTCTTTCAATAGACTAGAATGCTGATTACGAGGAGATTGGTTTTTGATCTCAGTCGGATGCACTGAGGGCGGTTTATCCTAAAGGGCTTTACATTCTCACTCCACACAAATGCGGGTGCAATTCCTCTAAACTAAACCTTCATTCCCAACACATTAGTGTAATTAGTACAAACAAAACAGTTACTAGGATGCGGTGCTAAAAAAAAAAGGGTAGTAAAGAAACAAATGTGAGGCTTTGTAGACTCGTTATGTACAAAAATCATACTATTTTTAATTGTCAATAAATTAATTAAAATAATTTTAAGGTTGGCCAGACATTGGGGGACCCCTCTCCCCTCCATAGCCACAGTGCTTCCTATCTACCTCTTCTTATAACCCACTCTTCTCTTAACACACTATATTTTTAAGTAAAATAGGCTCTAGGTGCCACCTCTACAATTTAACCGCAAACCGCCACTGCAGAAAATTTTTATCTTTACCCATAGGCATAGTATTTAACATATAATGATCAGATTTTGAAAAAAAAATGTAGATGAAATTTTTAGTTGTAAGGTGTAACTTGTAAGTTCTTATTCTTAAACTTAAGACATTTGCTTTTGTCCACAATTCGACCATCATAGCCTGTTCAATTATTTATCTTAAGAAGAAAATGCTAACATTTAAGTTTGAAGGAGTTTTTTTTTCTGGCAAAAATGGAAAACCCACTGAATTAAATATGTATGTATAGTTTTAATCAATTCGAATATTATTTAAATTTACCAAATTGAACATTATTCACATATAACAATTTAATTTAATTTAGGTATAATACTTTTGTTTTCGTATCGCGTCTTACTACCCTTGGAAACAATGTTACAGTGAACTTAAAATATGTTGAATATAATTTTTTTTGTGTTCTAAGAATAAGTTCAGTAAAACATGTCTTGAAATACTTCGATGTGACTACTTTGCTATAGCTGCTAAATAGCCCTGCTATGCATATAGACAACATACCAGTGCAGACCCCTTTTCAATCTACTTGATTTAAAATCAAACCTTGGTCTCTTAGATCACAACCAGGCTGACATAATCCTGTCTGTAACATATTATTAATGTTGTTTAATATCACTTGTAACCCGCATCGGTGGCATAGTTGACTAAAACGCTAGTTTCGTGTTGAACTAAACTGCCAAGGACAGGAAGATCGAGGTTAGAATCTCGGTCGGGTGAACTGGGGGGTTCCCTAAATGGTTTTCCATTCTCCCTCCACGCAAATTCGGGCTCACTGCCTCTAAATTCAACCTTCTCAATTCCTAACCCATTAGTATAATTATTACTTAAGTGTATAACCCAAACGGGTAGTAAGACGCGGTGCTAAAATAACAAATATCACTTGTGCGAAGGTTACCTCCTTAGGGTATGGTGTAGGACTAAGACAGCCATGAAGAGTCTTGGAATTTCTTCGGTGATGTTTGCGGAGCGTGAGATAATCCATCGGATCTGGCTGGATGAGTAAACCATGCCAGCCTAGTTCCTGTTCCAGCCATTCCGTATCTGAAGGGCGGTCGTTACGGTATGCACCACTTTCTAAAAATGTGCCATCTTTCTGGAAAGAATCGTATGAATTTCAAATAAAATGTATTTAGAAAAATAATTTCTTATTCGAAAGAAAATTGTGAGAGTTTCTTCTTAAGTCAACAACAAACCGGTTGGTTTGATGTGATTTATATCCATCAATCACGGGACACCCACTCATCCCTTCAACTAATTAGGCTTCTTGCACCATCCGCTAGAAACCCAATGTACTAGGGGAGCTCAAAACATGTGGCTTTTCCCCGATGTTTTCCACAGTGAATTTCTATGAGCAAGCAGTAAAGGGCCAGCAATTTTGTTGGGAAAGGTGTTATTTTACATGCCACAATCGATATGATACTGATGGCTTTTCTTCCTGTCTGAAAGAAGTTATGCTACATATTTTTATCGCTCAAGAAAAATTTGTCAACCTCAGCTGGGTTTGAACCCACAAATATTGAGACCTGAGGCGAGAACTTTACCCCAAAACCACTGAGATTGACTATAAGACCTTATATTGTATGAATTGAAACTCACCATGCTAGAAACTACCTTTGTATAAATTGTGTAAGTACATTAGTATTATCCAACTAACCCATCTGGTTTATGATTAAGACAAGCAGCATCACAAAAATACACAACTGTACTCTTCAGTAAGAATCTTACAATACATCGACTCCAACTAATATCCATCTCTTTGGTTGTCCAAACAATTGAATTTTGTTTCAGTCAACAATCACTAACCACTATTCATGAGTTATTATCAAAACAAACATTTTATTCAGCAACATTGTAAGTATTGATAAGTAAATTAATTAAAGTAATTATAACAAACACTAAATAAAAGTAGTTCCTGAATAATGAAGTCGATAAGAGAACTAAATGAAACTTCTTCAGATCAACCGAAGTTCCAAACTGCAGACCCTGAGGTGCAAAGACTTTATCAAAACCTTCAAATTATGGAAAGCAGGGGGAATATCACTTCTGATACAATAGAACTATGTGAAAACTGGATCACATTGACGATGCGTATGCTAAAAGGTATAGCTCTAAAACCTACACTGGAACAAAAAAAAGAAACTGTCCAATATTTGGAATTTTTGTTATCAGGAATACAAAGTAGAGAGCTTATAATCAACTTTCTTGTGAATACCCCGACGAGCACTGACCAGGCAGTTTTATTGGAAAGTCACTACCAAGATTTGATGGAACATGTGAAAGATATTGTTTGCTGTTGGCGCCAGTACGTCGCGTACCACGAGGAGTTTATTGAATTCAATGAGAAATACTTAAAATGGATGATAACCCTTTCAAACAAACTGGATCTCTATGAATGTGTCAAGGAAACTTCAAGGGATATTCCTGATTGGACGGAGAATACCTCAAAGGATCTATCAGACGATAAAGATGAAGGATACAGCATTGTCAAAGGATTCACTAATCTTGGAGAAATTGTACTGAAAAGCACTGAGATAACCGGACGAGAGGTTTTGACAGGGATATTAGATAACCTTTTAGCGCAATGGTCCAATCTTGTGACCAAGATGGACAAAATGGGTGAGCCATCGCCTACAAAACTTTCGGAGTCTCTTAATGTCGAGGATCTTTGCGACCATATTATTCACTTTATTGAGGTCTCATTTCGATACCTAGGTTATGTGACTGATGAGGAAATGAAGGACTATTGTCACGTCGATAAGTTCAGGGCAATCCAAAGACAGTCGGGACATTGGCTCAAGACTATTGAAGATCTGACCAATTCAAACCAACTTCCGAGCGGGGACCAAGCGAGGATGGAAAAGAGTCATAATTTGGAAAAAGCTAAAGAGCAGCTCTTACAACTTTTTAATAAAAGTGAAAATATAATTTTCCCATTTCAAACATACAATACTTTAAAATAATAATAATACTGTCAGACATAAATGGCATATTTGTATAATGTATCTTGAATATATCCACCGTATATTATATAAATATTTTGTTACAGTAATGTGGAAATTACAAAGACTTTCTATATTAATAAAAACAGTATGTATGAGGTTTTCTTTCTTTCTGAGGTATTTGACTCTACACCAATATAAAATAAAGTATATATTATGCAATAACAGTACATATATTATGTGGATGTAGTATGCTCACATCTAAACAATTAATAAACTAGTCAAGTGGAATAGACCTTGATAAATTTGGTAGATATTGCTTTTCACAGGGATGCATTTCCTATGTATGTGTAGAGGAGTCCTTTCTCAACTAACCTATATTTTAATATGAATTAATTGACAGGTTTTTCTTGAGTGATAAAAATCGTAGCACAGCTTCCTTCAGAGAGGGATTAAAGCCGTCAGTCCCATGTTGATTGTGGTTAGGTAAAATAACCCTGAAAGGTATGTGGAAATATCTTTCAGTAAAAAAATTGGTAGGTCCTTTAGCATGTTCGTAGAAATCTGGGGGTTTCCACCTCCAAACCCTCTCCATGGCTACGGTCTCGACTTAAACATAGCTCTTGTGGCTTTTATGGGAGTAGAGTTATAAAGTTCGTTCACGGTAGGAGTTTACCTCTGAAAGGCCTTTTTCCCTACCAGAAATCTATTATATAGTAGGATATTGGTAGGAAAAAAGACCTTTCAGAGGTAAACTCCTACCGTGAATGAAGTATAGCTTGCACCCTTAGGTAATCTAGATTCTAGAGCATGCAAGGATGACTTAAGCCTTAGAACTCATACTGTCAATTGTTCTGAGTCAGTATTTACGTATATGTACTAGGTCATGTTTAAAAAAACAAACAAATTGTTTAGCCGATTAGCATAACCGAGTATTGGCAAAACTAGTAACTTGGGTAAAACGCTCCTTTTTTCGTATATAACAGCGAGTTTTAGACCTTTCGAGGAGCGGGGGTCTGGGGAAGGACACCAGGTTGTTAAGGGGCTACATACTCGGCTACCGAGTTACAGCAACTTGTGGGGAGAGTATCCTACAACTTGAGTCCCTGTTCAGTACGGAGGAGGATGTCCCAACCCATCTTGAAAGTGTGAGTTATATAATAACTGTGCAACACCGGGTGGCCGTTTGTTCAACACCAGTTTGAGTTATAACACCAAAGAAAGGCCAGGGCATGGAAATGCTGAGTAGGAACGTTGACAGAACTAGGACCTTTTACTAAACTCTTTCAACTTGTTCTAAATTCTACATCACATTTATACACTCGTGTGGTAACTAATCAATTTCAATAAACCATATCAAAACGAACACCACAGTTATTTGTTACTGCCTACCCATGCCACTAAGCCATCCCGACATGTAAGCCCATGGGTTGGTGGGAGTTGCAACAGTATATTAAGGGTCGTCTGGAGTCTGCCAGTCCACCCTTAAGTAGCGACATACCTAGGGATGTGGTATCGAAAGAAACTTATCGATACTATACTCATTTAAGGTATTGGAAGAAAAATATCGAAGAAAAGTATCATTATTATAGTATGTACTAGTATCAACATTTTAATCTGGATTTTTTTTATCAAGTACGCTAATAACTTCAACTTTTGCAATAGTAATAATTGTATTTTCATATTTATTTAAACACTGAAATTATAATTATTTAATCATAATATAGTATATCTAGGTGTATCACGTCTATGTTATATGTTGGAACTTGTAAGAAGGTATGAGAGATAGTATTGTATAATGGATATTTTAAAAGGTTTTACCATACCAGCTTTTAAAAAATGTAAGAAAGTGTAGCTGATGAAAAGTTATTTAATAGCTTAATATGATTAGTAATACATGTTTTCAATCTGTTTTGTACCCTTTTTTAACCATAGTAAACATTTAATCTACGCACGAGTGAAGATACCGATCCAATATCGGAGTGTTAGTACTAGTATCAGTAAAAATACTAGTATCAAAAGAAAAAGATCGATATTAGTAAAGTATCGATACATTTTTCACATCCCTAGACATACCTTGAAGTGCAGAAGCTTGGCGACTAGTGCACTGTGTGCCGGTGGCAGCCGGGGTTTCTCGGTGCCGGCGTTGCTCTGTTCTTTGCTCTGTTCGTCGGTGCCTTGAGGTTGTCTCAGGTGAACAGCCTGGATGTAGACGATCAACTGAGGGTTGTCCTGAGCGACGTTGCGGAAATCAAGGTCCTGGGACAGGTTGAACGACCTGCGCCGCCTCACTGCTGGAATCAAGAGACCCTGCAGACTTGTCCATGGAAACAGGACTGTGATGACTTTGTACTTACTCATTGGTAAAATGGAGTCCAAGTGGGGGAGGACATAAATCATAGGTTCGGCGTCACCTAAAAACATTCCATACCACGCCACTGATCTTAATATATGTCAAAACTAAACCTTCTTAGATAGGGCTTTGCCCCTCCAAAGTAACACCTTATGGCGCTCCTGAAAGACCCTCAGAACATTAGTAACTGGCGGAGGAAGACCACGTTATGGTAAGATTTTGATAGGAAGAGCTTTTTATAAAATACAAACATTTTTACTTTCTCATTTATAGAGAAATAAGTATAGTCGTGAAAAATGTTGATCTCGAGATTATGATGAAACTTTATGTTTTATGTGCGTTCGAACCCAAAAAAGTGATTTTTACAATTCTCATGTCTGTTTGTCCCTGGTCACAGATCTGAAACAGCTTGACGGATTTTGTTAATCCTTGATATTTACACGTGAACTTGGCACGTCATTTTGATTTTGACCCTAGCCTTTAATTTAAAGGTAGTTTGCTGTGAATTAAACAGAAATGTAAAACTTAATATTTGAGGACTAGCCTATCTAGATTGCATTCGCTACATTTAAATAGCCGGAATTTGTCCCAAAAACAAATTTAATTGACAATTTTCAAAAAGGTAAAAAGAAAAAATGCGAAGTTTCCAAAAGGAAAATAATCCCAATTTTTTTAAAAGGAACATAACTAAGAATTTTACAAATAATTGAAAAATTTCCTAAAGAAGGGAATTTTCGGGAAACAATAACTATGGGGAAAATACATAGGCACAGAAAATCAAGGGGGGGAAAAAAAAGTTCCATCTATGTGGCTCTCACTTTTGATGTCCATGGACATAAAGAGCAGAGTCAAGACCACGGTGAAGGCGGTCAGGAAGGCGGCAAATGGCAGGAGACGCCGGGCGAGATTTGGAGGTAACACCATCTGTCCGGGACACGACTAGTGGGTCCTCCGCACCCGGCCATGAGACTCCCAACAACTGGAACAACAAGGGGACAGTTCTTTCAGTGGAGTCATTAGAATTACAACTCAGGGGGGTGCTTTCAAGGTCATCTTAAAATTAGGAATGTGGAGCTTAGACTATGTACTATTGGTCACCAGTAGCGTCGTTTTAATGAAAATTCTGGTGGGAGGACAATAGGTGCGTTCAAGGTCATCTTAAAATTAGGTATGCGGGGGCTGAGACTGTACTATTGGTCACCAGTAGCGTCGATAGGAGGAGAACATATAATAGGTTCAGCGTTCAGCTATACCAAGCTGTGAGTAACCCAGCATTATTCCATTCCATGCAACTAATATTAATATGTCACACCTAAACATTCTTAGATAGGGCTTTGCTCCTCGCCACTCCAAAATAACACCCTTTAGCGCCCCTGAGAGTCTCACAACATTAGTGACTGGTTTTTTTGTCTTCATTTATTTGAGGTATTTAACGTGAGCTCTCTGAACCGACTGATTATATCAATACACGACTTATAAACTATCTTATATTTAGAACAGATACAACATCTAGACCTCGGCTGTAAATTCATTTCGGTTATAAGGTAAACCCACATTTCACCAATGATAAATTGTTCGGCCATGCCCGGAATTGAACCTGGGACTTTTAACTCAATAGACAGACACGCTACCGACTGAGTTAAGGTATCTTGACAGTAATTTATTGAGTGAGATCAAATTATAGAAGAATTTTGGTAGGAAGAGCTTTTATAAAATACAAACTCTTTACTTTATCATTTATAGAGAAAGTATTGTTATTGTGAAAATGTTTGCTCTAGAGATTATGACAGGCCTAAATCGTTAGATTTTATATGTGTCTGAACTCAAAATAGTAGATTTTACCAGTCTGTCTATCCCTGGCCACGGATGTGAAACGTCTTTATGGATTTTGTTCAAACTTGATATTTAGATGTTAATAATAATAATAATAATAATATTTAGCACCGCGTCTTACTACCCGTTCGGGTTATACGCTTTAAGTACTAATTACACTAATGGATAGTGAACCCGCATTTGCGTGGAGGGAGAGTGGAAAACCATTTAGGAAAAACCACCCCAGTCCACCCGACCGAGATTCGAACCTCGAACTCCCCATCCTCAGCAGTCTGGCTCAACACGACAAGCGCGTTAGCCAACTACGCCACTGAGGCGGGTATTTAGATGTTATATGGCTATACCGCAGAACGTTTTTTATTTAATTAGTTTAATGAAGATATAATTTTTTTGAAATTCAAATTTTTCGAAAACGAGCTTAAACGATATTGCTTGAAATAGATATCTAGGAAGTGTTTAACCTCCTCAACAACACTATACACTTTTTTTTGGTAGAAATTCTTTGAGGGGTAGTCTACTGATAATATATTTTTGAAAACTTTCTAAGAAGCTCTAAAACACAATATGAGAAAGTTTGTATAATTCGTACAGGTCACTCATTTTTTTTTATGCCAATATTATTAGTGATCCTACACCTTAGTTCAGTCGTGTCAATGTTAGCGTGTATAACTACTGAGCTAAGGGTATTTGGTTCGATTCCCGACACACTCGAAATATTTATAATATTTGAAATGTGGGTTTCTCCTATAACCGGGATGAATTAACGGCCGTAGACTGGGTATTGTGTCTTTTATAGATTTAAGTTAGTTTATAAGTCGTGTGCGGATATGATGATTCGGTTCAGAAAGTGCAAGTTAAATACCTCAAATAAACAAATTAAAATAACATATTATTATTTATTAGGAATTTACATTTTCTATGAAAAGCTACCATTTAAGATTATATGACTTTAAATCTTTTTTTTACTATCCGTTCGGGCTGTACGCCTTTTTTTTACTAATTACACTAATAGACTAGGAATTTGAAAGGTTTAATTGAAAGGAAGTACACCCACATTTGCGTGGAGGGAGAGTGATAAACCATTTAGGGAAAAAAACAACTAGGTGCACCCGACCGGGATTGAACCCCAATCTTCCCGTCTTCGGCAGCCTGATCGAACGCGAGAGTAGCGCGTTAGACCACGTGGTTTCCCAAGCGGGTCTTTACATTTAAATATATGGAAATGTTTTTATAAACTTTTTTTACAACCGCCAAAAAAAAGTGCCTTCTTATCCAAATCAAACTTTGTTTTTAGCACTGCGTCTCACTACCCGTTCGGGTTATACGCTTAAATACTAACTACGCTAATGTTTTTAGGGATAAGAAAGGTTATATTTAGAGGAGGTGTACCAACATTTTTGTAGAGGGAGTGTGGGAAACCATTGTAGGAAAAACCACCTTCAATAAATCCGACTCATCAAAAGCCAACTTGGCCAGAGTACACAGAGACACAGAAATTTGTCTATGGTAAGCATTTGCAATCCAAATTACACACGCATTCGTTTAAAGATATATTTTGTTTTGCATTTTCATTTTACATAAATTACAACCACAAGATAAATGGAGTAATGACAGACATTTATGGTGGGCTTGCCGTAGAAAGAGACTTATTTTTTAAACACCGCGTCTTACTACTCGTTCGGATTGTACGCTTATGAACTATTCACACTAATTTGTTAGGGATGAGGAAGGTTGAGCTTAGAGGAAGTTTACTCTCATTTGCATAAAGGGAGAGTGGAAAACTATTCAGGAAAAACCACCCCCAGTACACCCATCCGGGATTCGAGCCCGTATCTCCCCAACATCAGCATTCTAGTCTATTGTGAAAGTGACGTCCTAGACTGTATAGCAACCGAAGTGGGTGAGACTTATCTTGACAGTTAATTAAGTTACTAGATCTACACCCACTTCGGTGGCCACATGGTACAAGGCGTCACTCCCAATAGACTGGACATCCGATGACGGGGAGATCGGGATTTGAATCCCGTTAAGGCGTACTGAGGGTAGTATTTTGTTTTTCACTCTCCTTCCACGCAAATTTGGGTATATTAACTGTAAATTTAACATTCCTCATACACGCCGCGTGGTCTAACGCGCTACTCTCATATTGGACTGGACTGCTGAAGACGGGGCGATCGGGGTTCGATCCAGGTCGGGTGCACAGAGGGTGGTTTTCCCTCTCCTTCCACGCAAATGCGAGTGTATTTCCGCTAGATTAAACCACCCCAACCCTTAAAACCATTAGTGTAAATAGTACATAGTCGTATAACCCGAACGGGTAGTAAGACGCGGTGTTAAATTAAAATCATTCCTCATCCCTTGCACATTAGCGCAATTATTACATACTACAATCTGAAGCGTTAGTGAGACGGGGTGACAGAAAAAAAATTGCTAGCAGCTATGGACACGTAGTAAAAGGCGTCAGTCTCACCTGGACGTATACCCGTAACGGGAAGGTTGCGGCTTAAAGTGTGGTTGGGTGTATATTGATGAGAGTTCCTTAACTATTTCCCACCTTCCTCTACGAAAATGCGGGTACAATTATCCTAAGTTAAACCTTCTTCACCCTTACTCAACTAGTGTGGGAACACGCATAGTCCGAACGGGTAGTAAAAACACGTGCACATGTGAGACTTTTTTTTTTTATTCATACGCCGGGACATACGTTCAGCAGTGGTCACTTTTGACAGATTATGTTTGTGTTGATCGTTTATATAAATGGCGTCTAACTTACATTTATCTTCCATTTAATCAAAGAGGTTCATCCTATATGTCTACTATTATACTTGTGCTGTTATCGCATTTTCGCAAACACTCGTAGATTTTCCATAAAATTTAACAAGGAAACCAACATGAAAACCAGATAACTGTTTCAATAAAATCCTTTTGTTGGCACGATACTTAGTGGTTAAGGATTCAGAATGAGGGGACAACGTTGAAATAGCTTTAAGAACATTGAGGAGAGAAAGTTACGGATTATGTAGATTAGGTTTATATCTCAAAATATCAGACTTATTACTACTAGACAACGCCTGCGAGGTTTAGAAGTGAACGCTGAAAAGACTAAATATATGATCACACAGAGAACACAGATTGGAGACGATGATTATTTAAGAGTTTATTTCGAACATCATTTTACAGGGTTAATGAGTTTAAATATTTAGGAACAATTTTAACCAGCAATAACGATATTATATTGGAAACTAGGAAAAGAATACAGTCGGGAAATGCGTGCTATTACTCGGTCAGTAAGTTGTTGATATCTCGCCTGCATTAAAGGAATTTAAATTTTAGAATATATATATATATAACAATAATTTTACTGGTTGATCTCTATGGGTGTGAAACGTGGTCTCCTACCTTACATGACGAAAACAAACTTAAGATGTTCGAAAGCAAGATGCTTAGGAAGATATATAGTCCAAAAAGGGATGAGGCTACTGGGTAGTGGAGGAGGTTACATAATGATTAGTCACATATCCTGAACTAATCACAAGATATTGTTAGAATAATCAAGTCTTGTTGATTACGGTGGACAAGACATGCGGCGTGAATGGGAGAATATAGAACCTTGTTCAAGTTATTGACTGGCAAACCCAATGGGGAAGACCTAGCTAGACGTGGATGGTAGGATGACATTAGATTGAACCTGAAATAGATAGGGTGTAATGAGGTGGACTAAATTTAATTAGATCAAAATAAGGATAGGTGGCGTAATTTTTTAAGTGCGGAAATGAACTTTCGAGTCCCTAATGCCATAGAGTAAGACAGCGCCTGAGAAAGCCACTACCCCTCTACCTCTACAAATATATTTGATACCGTGACGTCAGTAAAGGCAAAACTTGTTGTAGAAGATAATGGGCCGATTGTATACGTAGCTTAAGATTAATCATTGGGGGGTCGTTGCGTGTTTCCAGGGCAAGCAGAACTTGTTTAAATCGTGCCTAGTATTTTGCTTAGAATATATCCCCTTCTAAGGTACACTCAGTTTAGCACAAAAGTTATCAGTCTTACCTTGACACACTATGACCCTATCTAATGAGCTAGGTCATAGTGGAAGACTGAAGGTAAGCTCTATTTGCTACCTTTCAGGGTAAACAAAAGGTTTGTTGAGCAGAGCCCATGTATTGGAGAAATTAAAATCGAGGGGGCGAAAACACACCACAGTTACAATTTTCAAGTTATACATATATTTACTAACAATAATGTGTTAGGTATGAGGCAGGTTGAGTTTAGAGAAAATGTACTCGCATTTACATGGAGGAAGAGTGGAAAACCATTTAGTGAAAACTACCCTCAGTACACCCGACAAGGATTCGAACTTTAATCTTACTGTCATCGGCAGTCTAGTCTATTGCGAGAGTGACGCCTTAGACCCAGCGGCCACCGATGCAGGTCTAGCCACACTTCACGCCCCAGCACTAGGTTTAGTAAGTCTATTGACGAGACCGTTTAATGTAATAGATTGCCACCAACAGGGCCCTAAACCAAACGCAACGAAACTTTCCTTCTCTACTCGATCATACACCGATGATTTCCCTGGGGACACTTGAAAATGACCACTCGATCAAACATTTCTGAGAGATATACGGACCTTGCAGTCCGGAGGATCGTCAACAATTATATTCAGTTAGCCGGGGAAAATGGGTTCCCTCGATTCCAATGAGAGTCTGTTGGTGGACGTCCGCTTAGTATCCGAAGGTATTTTTAACGCCGCATCTTACTACCCGTTTGGGTTATATGTATATGTACTAACTATGTTAATTTGTAAGGGATGAATAAGATTGGATTTAGATAATATGTACCCGCATTTGCGTGGAGCTGACCATTTAGGAAAAAAACTTCCATACACTCTACGGCCATTCGAACCCCGAACTCCCCGTCATAGACAAGCCAGTCCAGTGCGGGGGTGACGCCTCAGACTTTGCGGTCACCGATGCTGGTTATCCAAAGATTCCGGGTTTAGTTTCATATCAGGATAGGTTTAATATCCTAGCGTGAAAACTTACGTTTCTTTCCTTTCAATAAGGGGGGTAATTAACGTTGTGGGGTCTGTTTTCCGTGTTCACGGTAGGAGTTTACCTGGGAAAGGACTTTTTTCCCTACCAGAAATCTATTATATAGTAGGATATTGGTAAGAAAAAAGACCTTTCAGAGGTAAACTCCTCCCGTGAATGAAGTATAGGCGTGGCGTGTCTGACTGTTTCAGGAGTCGGGGGTTTAATTTTATTTGACTGTTTCAGGAGTCGGGGGTTTAATTTTATTTTACACCATGTCTCAGTACCCGTTCGGACCATACGCATAAATTAATAACGCTAATAATATAAGGATGAGGAAAGTTTTTAAAACCTTTACTTCATTTATATATGGCTGGCATTCTATGTACAAAGAGATAATAAATATTTATTATTTTATAGGTATTTATATTATATATACTTATATACGGTATATATACGTCAATTGGTGTGAACTGCAGGTGTCACTTTTGATATAAAACATAAATATCCTTAAAATAATAACTGTTAATTATTTCTTTGTACGTAACATGCCATCCATATATAAATAATGAAGGAAAGGTTTTAAAAAGCATTGGATTAACGATGCAATTAATTCGTTTGGCTGATTATACCAACATTTTATTTATGTATTGTATATTTTTTAGGATCATATATAATGTCGATTTTATTTCATTTAAAGTTGTCTTTATTGTCATTTTTTTATATTTAAACTGGTGGTAACCTAACCCGGTTTCGTTAGGATAAATTAAAAGCCTATATTTAGCTTGAAAAAAAATTCTTCCTTCTCAGTTAAATTATTTAATTTTTATTTTAGTTTTAGGTAAAGATGGGCTAGTTCATTTTCTATTATAATAATAATGATAATAATATAATGTATAAACATATTTAAGATATTAAAAAAAGCGTATACTGGTTGCAAATTCTGATTTTTATAAGAAGCACACAATTTAAACATTAGTTTCTTGTTTTAAAATCACGGGCCTCCTATGAAAATCCGTTTGTTTCCGTCATGTTTTTATTTATTTAATCATATTTCCTAGGGTAGGCCTATTTTTCCTATCATTAAAAAATGTATTAATTTAAATATTTCCTTAAAATTGTCATCACCGCAAGTAAATGTATATAATGAGTTCATGTTT
Source organism: Timema douglasi (assembly GCA_901482245.1). Classification (NCBI taxonomy): domain Eukaryota; kingdom Metazoa; phylum Arthropoda; class Insecta; order Phasmatodea; family Timematidae; genus Timema; species Timema douglasi. Next base: position 224,834 of record CABEEJ010000009.1, on the reverse strand, counting down.
TAAAATCTCCACTTCTAAATCAAATTAGAGGATTTAGATCAAACAAAAAACAACTTTTTCGAAACGGGGTGTAAGGTACAACTTTTTCTCAAAATTTGAAAGTTTTTTTTTGTTTCAATAGCGTGAGAGTCAAAACTATAGTAAGGCTATAATATAAAATATTACATCCGATTTTGGGCGTTATTTAAAACAAAATAACATCTTTGTGCCGGACAAAATATTTGTTATATTATATATGACCCGTCATGTAAAATAAATAAATAAAACTTAGAAAAAGAAGGTACTTTAAGGTTTAAAAACCAGTCACCAATAATAGTGTATCAATTTTACTATATTTGCAACCCAATTAGAAGAACTTTTCAGAATGAAAAAGAAAACAACAAAAACAAAAGTGTTTGGCAGTGATAAAGTTTCAGCTGTCAAAATTGATTTGTGCACCAGATTAGGGTTGTATAGTGTGTATACATATATATACCGCAATATATATATATTGCGGTTGAATACTCGATAGTTTGATCTAGTTAAGTAATGCACCATGACTAATTGTCTACTTATAGTGATCAGACTGTAGTCAGATTCGTTTTCCAGTAAATCATAATCGTTTCTAGTAATAACATTACATGTCATTTACTTCCTGTTCTTATGTACTAACAGTCGATAGAAAATCAAGAGTTTAAGGGTACCTATGAAAGCAATTTTGGATATATTTTTTAACATTTTATTTTTAAGAAACAAACCTACCAATTTTGATTTAGTATGAACACAACTTTTAGCATATTTATTTAAATTTATAATTTGTTTATTGAGGTAACATTTCAACTTCAATAAATATGATAGAGTCCAATTTTCATTGAAAGGGTCTTTTAGAAAATACAAACACTTTTTTTTTTACAGTCAACATAAATAACAATATACTATCTTATTAGTGATATATATTTATATATATCAAAAAGTGACAGCTGCAGGTAGCAAGATAACATGACTAGATGTATGGATACTTGAAAGTAGATATAGTAGCTTTTCACTTTGCCCTATCTATGAAAATCGCACTAAAGATTATTTTTTTATAGCGAAGAATGATAAAAATATTAATTCTAAACAAATGTTTGTTGATCAAGAGGGTACAAAATGGTGACTCAAACAAAAACTTTAATTTTCAAAACTAATTTAAAATTAATTTGGAAATCCTTAAACACCTTGAATACAGGAGTTACTTACTGTTAAAATAACCACCAATCTAATTAATAGTAGGCAAAATAAACCCTAAATTTGGTTACTGGCACCGTTATCGAATTTCTTAACATATGTAATTGACTAAAACAATAATGATTTGTTTTCTACAACATGTTTGCAAACACTTGTGCAATAATATAAATCAGATAGCTACGTACCTTTAATATTCCATATCTTATTGACGTTTTAAACCACTGTATATCTAAATCGAAAATGAATAGGGGAGGTCAATCGATAGACTAGATAAAAAAAAACTTCTAGCGCGTATCAAATAGATCCGTTTCGGCGTGCAGGCCCCGTAACATCCAAACACAACTGACAAGAGAGAGGGGAAACAAATTTCATGCAGGTGAGTCTACCGGCTGAAGGCAGGTGTGTCAAGGTTCTTTCTATTCGTTTATATTCAACCTTCACCGCACGATCACGTAAGGTTCACTAGCCTACTTTTAACTATGCTAAAACAAGCCTTACGAGTCTTTTATTGACAGAGCATTATATTTTTTTACCCGCCGAGTCGTTCCTCTTCCCACAAAACTTCCCCCCATTTTTTTCTTTAAAACATGTCTGCTGTCTTCAAACGGAAGTGAACAAGAAAAAGACTGCAAAGAAAGAGCTTCATTCAACATAAAGGGCCGGGGATTTTCGTCAATCCAATTTCTTGAACGGTATTTGACGGTAAATAACTTAATAAAATAATTATTCATATTTAAAACGTTGGAAAATAAGTGTTGTCTTAGCTTAGGCTGGCCTAGATTATTCTAAGTATTAGGGGTTAGAATAATATAAGCACCACGTCTTACTACCCGTTAGGGTTATAAGCTTTTTAAGTACTACTTACGCTAATGGATTAGGATTCGGGAAAGTTGAATTAGAGGAAGTGAACCCGCATATGCGCGGAGGGAGAGTGGAAAACCATTTAGGAAAACCAACCTCAGTTCAACCGACTGAGATTCGAACCTCGATCTCCCCATCCTCAGCAGTCGAGCTCAACACGACTAGCGCGTTAGCCAACTACGCCACCGGGGCGGATATTAGGGGTTATAAAATGGGTTTTTTAACACCCCATCTTACTACTCGTTCGGGTTATTCACATATATACTAATTACACAACTGTGTTTGGGATTAGGTAGGTTTTATTTAGATGAAGTGCACCTGATTTGCGTGGAGAGAGTGGTAAAATGTTTAGGGAAAGCCACCTCCAGTGTACCCGACTGGGATCGAACCCCAATCTCCCCGTCTTCAGCAATATAATCATATAATCTATTAGGAGAGTAGCGCCTTAGACCATGTGGCCACTGAAGCCGGTACACTGTATTTTAAATCCTCAAATAACCATTATTATTAAAATGATGCTATGCCAACGTACATACATACATTCTATTTTATTAAGTTTGCTAACGATGAGGAGATCGGGGCTCGAATCCCAGCCGGGTCCACTGAGGTTTTTCCCAAAGCTATTATTATCACTATTATTAGGTGTTCTGTCTTACGACATGCCCATTCCTTTTGTCACTGAACTTATACCGCCCTGTACTCTGCCTCCTTCTTCAGCTCCCAGAATTTTCTTCTTTCCTTCAAGTCATTTAATATTTAAATAGGCCTATTCTTTCTTTCTTAGCTCCTCTTTCTCTTAACTTTGCCTTCTATGACTTCTTGCATAAGACAGTTTCCTAAGTATTATCTTATCCAGTTTGCTTTGCACCGAAGAATAACATCCAAAATGATTATCTTCTCTCCCAATCTACTTAGGACTTCTTCAATTGTCACCCTGTCTGTTCACTAAGGATATAAACGAATTAATCCAAAGGGTTACGATTATTTGGTTAACTTAAAGGAAAAAAGCCCCTGAAAAATCGTTGAGAAAGGATGGGAGAAAAAACAGTGAACACAGTGTAATGGAATATATATTTTTCATTTCATAGTAATTCAAACCAAAAGTCCCCACCCTTAATATAGTTTGCAAATTAATGAATAATTTCAGAATATAAAACTAAATGTATCCACATGTGTTAGGAAATCTTCTCACACACTCGGCTGATAATTTTTTTTTATGTTGTTTACAACCATGCTCTTTTATTCACAGTCCCCCACCCCTGTTGGAAATACTCTTGAAACATAACATCGAAAACATTTTCTCCCTCTCTCCTTTCTGGAACATGGTTCAACCTAAATAAATAAAGAAATAAAGAATATCCTAGAACGATTTCTTTCGAAATAATATACCCGAAAAGAAGGTTCCTTTACTCATTCGGTCCACAACCTTACTGTAGGAATGGTTCGCGAAATATTGATAACTCTAAATTTCATTCGATCTTAAACCTTGCGATAAAAGTCCGCGACACGCTAATCTATCGATTTTAAGCTGCCGTAAAAACCAATATAAAAATGTTTCAAAATGTTTATAAAATCAAATAAAAATAAATTAGTCTAGAATGACTGAATTCGCATATAAATAAAATTAAATCCTGATCCTTATCATTTTCACGCGGGGCTTTACAAAGAAGATTGTTACAAGTGAATCCACAACGATAGACTCGAAGACAACAGTTTACACAACCATACAAAAAGAAATCCCCTTACAATATTGGGAAGAAAATCCTTCCCTAGTGTGTCTGATGACCGAGATTATAATTTAGATCTCCCCCGCCACCGGCCATGTATTACATTGCTAGTCTGACCCCTTAAGACTGCGTGACCACTGGTGGGATGGCTAGCCGTAACTTAAAAATCAGTGAGGTTCTGTTTTTTTTAATCTTTATTATATCTCCAAGAAACTGATCCAGTCACTCAGGATTTAGACATACAGTAGCCCCACGGCTTCTTTGGTGCTGAATGACAGCTCACAGCTGACTTCTGACAGTCAACATTTAGGTATATACCTAAATTTTGACTGTCAGAAGTAACAGCTGCTAAACACATGTTTTTGCAGATCTTATGGTTCGGTGTAGGGATACATAATTTGGTCTGGTAACTGTGAGCTGTCAGTCAGTACCAAAGAAGCCATGGGGCTACTGTAGATTAAGTAGTAAAGGTTAAGTTACATTAGAGCAGGCGTGTCGAATTCGTGTGATTATAAGAGTCACAATAAAAATTGAAAGTACTGGGCCGAATTAAAAAAATCAATATTGTCACACCCGCTTCGGTGATCACGTTGTCTAAGGCGCTATCCTCGCGGTATACTAGATTGCTGATGACGGTGAGATCAAGGTTAGAATCTTGGTCGGGTGTATTAAGGTAGTGTTTTTTAAATATTTTCCCCTTCTCCCTCCTCGCGAATTCAGGTACATTTCATCTAAATATAACCTTCCTAATCCCTAAAACTATTGGCCTAATTTAGTCCATAAGCGTATAACCCGAACGGTTAGTAAGACGTGATGCAAAAAAGAAAAATATATATTGTCACCATCTTATGTAAAAAAAATTCATTTGTAAAGTCTTTATCGTTACAAAAATAAAGTAAAAATTACCTATATACAATTTTATAACTATTCTATATATTCCCTTAGGCATTTGAAAGTTTTTATTAGTAGCAAGGACGTAATTCTTAGGCTTTAAATTTTATTGTGTCGAAGCCATTTTGTTAAATAATGACAATTGCCTCTCAGCAAAAGTCGACCTCGGTGGGCTTGAAGTAAAGTGCTAGCCTTATGACCCGATGCTTGTGGATTAAAACCCAGCCGGAGTCAACGAATTTTTCCTGAACGATAAAAATCCGTAGCACAACTTTCTTCGGGGGGAAGTAAAACCGTCGGTCCCATATCGATTGTTAGAAATAAAAGAACCCTGAAAGGTATGTATACATTCAGTGTGGAAGGAAACGGGGAAGTACCACACTTTCTGAACATTCTTAGTACATGGAATTTCTACTGGTTGGGGTGACCTGGCGTTCTAGGGGTATGGTGTCGGGCTTCTATGCTGGGGTCCGGGGTTCAATCCTCGGTCCCGGCACAGATTTATCTAATTACCAAACCCTTCCTTAACCTCTGACAAGACATCTTGTGAATGTGGGAAATGCCAGGCCTCCACCGTGGTTCGGTATTCCACGTTAAACTGTAGGTCCTTCATTTCATCTCACAATCACCCTACCATTACACATTAGCTTAAGTGCGTATAACCCGAACGGAAAGTAAGACGCGGTGCTAATAATAATAATATTTAAAAGGTTCGTGGAGGTCCGCAAGTTTGACTTGACTTTCCTAGAGGATGATTGTGCGCTTAGAACCATTTCCTTGAGGCGGGAGTGTAACGTACGCAATAAAAGGAGCTTTTGCAGTTTTTAGAGCAACACTTTTTTTTTGTCAAAAGAAATAAATATTTTTCCAGTAGAAACATATAATTTAATTTTATTCACATGATAATATCAACAGTTCTTGAATATCTGTCAACTATTTCCCTAAATTTTAAGAGTTTCGCATCTAGTTCTGCTATGGTCACGACAGATATTCAATAACTGTTTGTATCACCACGTGAAGAAAATTAAACTATGTGTTCTACTAGAGCAATATTTTATTTATTTTGGCCAATAAATGTTAAGCTATAAAAACTTCAAAAACACTGACCTTCTATCGCGTTCCATTAACTTCAAATTTTTTTTTTAACCACCCTGTCTTACTATCTTTTCATGTTATCCGCATATTTGATGATTACTCAAACGGGGTTGGGATGAGGAAGGAAGCATTTTAGAGGTAATTTACCCGTATTTGCTTGGAAAGATAGTGGGAAACGATTTAGGCAAAACCACCCTCATTTCACCCGAACGTGATTTGAACTCTGCTCTCTCTGTCAACGTGATTTTTTGTTCCCACGCTTGATTAGGTGACGTAGGGAAAAAACAAGTTGAGTTGGGAAATTTTTGCGCTCTCATTATAGCTCCCAGTATAGACGGTCTAGCAAATATTGTCGGATTGTAAATAAGATTGAAACCATAATCACGTGGTTTGATGTATCGCAAGAGTGATGCGAGTTTTCCTTTTTAACTCCACCGATTTGCAGTTGTTAAAAACATTGCTTTTAGCATTAATTATTATAATTATTTACCTTTTAGGGCATTCCCTGATACCTTATGCGACTGAAAATTGGTATACAGTTGCTAATTACTGTAATAACATTAAACAAAAATTAAGTTATTTTAGTATTTATTTTGGGTTGAGGGGAGGGGAGAAGCGGGTTAGACAACTAAGTGGGGGGGCCCTTCAAAGGAAGTTTGCCCGGGGCCCTACGTCTGCTAAGTACGGCCATGGTGGCCACCGATACGTCTACCTTTGAAAATTAGACTATGTACCCAAATGTTCTCACGAACGGGCATAGCTGACAGAAAAAGTTATTTGATCTACTTGATAAAATTTCATGTAGGCCTACCTGTATTCATACGCCCACTCATGTGATCTGCACCTGTAGCTTTTGATAGATATTATCAAAATCTATAAAACACTCTTGACAATGTGATAAAATATTATTAGTGTTGACCACACTAAAAGGTGCTCCAAATGTTAATTTGTTAGAAAATCAACATTGTGGAGTAATCCAAAAATATATCATCAATAATATTTTCGGAAGGTGACAGGGGTAAGGGGAGCTTAAACCCCCAAAATATCCCCTTCTTCCTCACACTTTTCAATAAGGCCCCAATTTACTTTACAAATCCGAATTAAATAAACGAACCTTGTCAAAAATGCATACACCACTTTTACATTCACGCGAACTAACAAACGAATCAAAGATGTTACACGTTAAAAGAAAAGGAAAAAAAAAAAAGGGGAACAAGGAAGAGACTAAAGATAACAGCTGACTATTTTGCCGGATGGTAACCATAGACGCATGCGCAGTATCGATATTTGCTTTCACTCTTCTTCATTCCTAGCCCCTTACCCCTCTCGAGTTTCCCGCTCACGCGCGACTATTCTACGGCAGCCGACAGTGAGTGCTTCCTTCTTCACATTTACATCACACAATTATCTGGCGTCACTCGTGGTATGTGATATCAGTCGACTCAAGGCGTCTCAAACCGGGTTTCGATTACGTATCTTGTCGCATGTCCTGCATTCCACTAACTTGATCGTCAACCATCATTATTATAAAATACAAATATCAAGTTGGTGAATCGAAAGAGTTGAATTCAAAAAAGTGAACCGTTATTTATTTGAATATTGCTTTGTTGCACTAGATAATAGTAAATTGACATTAAATAACATAGAAGAGTTTGATTGTTTTAAAAAAATCTTATAAAATACTTTACATTGGTCGCTTAAAAATTGTAATGTTTAATGCACAATGGATTTTATTAAATAAGTTATTAACGTGCTAAACTATTCAATTTTCTTCTCATAAATAATGTTATAATATAGTCGTAAAAGAAGGTAAGCGTAGGATAACATGTAAACTATAAATATATGTGTCACAGACAATTCCAGAACTTGTATTGATAAGTAAAGAAGCGAAATACCGGCTTTGTTTTGTTTGAGCGATGGGTAACAATCTATCATCGCGATCAGCTGATGGCGAAGGCAGCAACAATGAAGAAGGTAACAATTCCTTTTTTTTCCCTCTCAAAACAAATCAGAATGTTAACATATTGAAACATCAGTGTAAAAGTGCTACATTCCAAACCACTGACTTTTCAGTAACCAAGTAAAACTATTTTGTAACAGAATGGAATGGTTTTGATTCAACCACTTATTTGGTTTGATTAAATAATTCTTTCAATAAAAATATATTTTAACTTTAACCTTTGAAATACCGGTATATATTATATATATTTTGAGTTTATTGATGTTAATAATTCAAAAATGAAATTTTGAGGTTATAGGCCTACTGTTACAATAAGATATCAATTATTATAATGTAATGTGCATAGTCATAAATTATTATTTATTTGCTAACCAAAGCATTATAATTATGTTTCTAATATCTGTGGAAATGTGTATTTTCAACAAAACTTTGCTCTTTTTGATTACATTTATGGGGGATTAATGTATGAGTCTGTTTATATAGTGAACTCCGAATTATTGGTATAGTCTGTTTATGAAAAAGTAGCTGTTTCTGACAGGTGGGAAAGATATTAAAACCTTTGGCTCCCTTATGCATTTGTTGTCTTGCAAATATTTTTTTTTTACAAGAGACGTCAATAGACATCATTTGTCAAATATATAAAACATGTTGGGCAATTTAGGCAAGTAATAAAACGTGGAGAAAGGAACGAGGTAGACATAAGTGAAGAAAAATGAAAGAATGTAGACACTATTAATAGTTAATGATATTTAATATATTACAGTTCATACATTAACACAAATACTCTCGTAAGATATTTGGAATGCACTTTAAATAATAATTACTATGTATACATTGCACCAATTTAAAAAAAACTTGATTACTAAGTCCCAATTTTTTAAATAAAATTTCAAACTAAGCTAATATTTAAAAAATTGTATTTTATTTTTCATTTCATGTTACAGTTTAAACAAAGGAATAGGAATTACTTTTTTATTTAAGTGAGCTGTCAATAAAAAAATAATTCCGTGAATAGTCGGGATTGTGTTTTATTAAAAAACTAATAAAATAAAGTCATAAGATAATGTTCTTGTTGCTAGAATGGGATAGGTGGTTAGCAAGTCTTGACGTCCAAAGACTTTGGCTCAGTCGGTAGTGTATCTTTCTTTTTAACTAATAGAACAGGGTTTGATTCCCAGAATGGCTGAAAAATATACCGTTGATTAAATTCAGACTTTTTTTTTCAGAGTGATGCATTATCATTCGGGGTAGTGGGTGGTTTACGTACATATATTGTAGGAATACGTTAGTTTGTGAGTTGTATGCTGATACAATCAGTCTGTTCAGAATATTGAACACAAAAAATTAAACAAGTTTGTCTTTTGCTTCGGAATGACGAGGATATCGGAAGTTTTTTTTTTACAAAAACATGGTTTTCCCAAATTCCAAACTTTTCATTCCATTTACTTGAACCCGCTTCGGTGGCCGAATGGTCAGACCCAGTTTAACACTTTTGGAAGCCCTGTGCCAAGTACAGTATAACTTGGGGCCCTTAGAAATTAGTTTCCAATACATGATTATGAATCTTAACTAAACATAATAAATGGATACTTTATTTAGAGACAAACTTTTTTTTTTTTGCAAACGTTAAGCAATCATGGTGAGTTTTGTTGTCAACATATTAGTTATTATCACTATTATTATTTTTCTGTCAAAAGCCAACGGTAACGTATGTAGATATGTAGTGGTATTTCCGGTGTTTCAAAATCAAAGGTTATGTTAATTTTTAAGCACATATTACCAGGCTACCAGGGCTCTTCGATTAGGGAATTTCTAGATTTGTTTGGAATACATTTTACGAAAAAATCTAAAAATATTAAAATATAATATATCACAAAATATGACAAGTCAAAGTGATTTATTTGCCAGGCCGGCTGGGGCCCCTAACCTCGTGGGCCCCTACATAGCGGCACACTTGGCACATGCCTTAATCCGGGCCTGCGCATGGTCTAACGCGCTACTCTCACAATGCACTAGACTGCCGATGACGGAGAGATTGAGGTTAAAATCTCGGTCAGATGTACTGAGGGTAGTTTTCCAAAATTGTTTTCTACTTGCTCTGCATGTAAATGCGTGTACACTTCCTATGAATATAACCTTACTCATTCCTAAAACCATTGTCGTGATTAGTACTTAAGCGTATAAACTGAACGGGTAGTACGACATGGTGATAAAAAAACAATTTACTTAGATTGTTTAATTTAGTTTATAGACATTACCGGTACTAATAAAAACGGGTGACATTTATCACATGGTCAGATTTTCACAAGAAAAACCTTTAATTACCCATGGGCAATTTGTGACCCGTCACATATTTTTAAGGGGGGCCACAAGCTATTTAACCATCTATATACGAAAAAAAAGGTATTAAAAATACCGACTTTTAAGATTTTCAACTACTAAACATACACCTGACATTAAATAAATAATAAAAGATAAGGAAACAATCATTAATTAATTCCTGTTTTATTGAGATTTACTTGCTTTTTTTAAAATATATTATCTTCCCCTTTTTTTGTCTATGTTATATAGATGTATATAGTTATAGATATTCAAAATTCGTTTACTGAAAAAATCCTACTTTATTTGGTGGCCCATTATTTTATTTACATTCTCAATGCGGCCCTTCAGCCAAAAAAATTACCCAAGCCTGCCTTAAATGATTCTAAAAGTTATTATGCCTTATCTATCTTATGTGTACCTATGCTAAAACCACGTGTTCTTCTCCTGTAGATTTCGACAGTTATTAACATTTACGCCAGATTTAAGATACATAGATTGGCACTTAGCCAATGTTGACTGATCTAAATTTAAAATATAGAAAGTTTATTCTAATGACACTCATTAAGACGGGCTTAAGGCGAGAATAAATGCGCGCGTGAAGTTCCAAAGAGATTATCTTTTTTTCTTCTTTCAAAACCCGAAAATTAATGTCATGGAAATAATCCAAAGTTATGACAAACATTGAACATAATGCCTACGTTTATACCTCTAAAATTATTATACTACTATAAAGCCACATGGTTGACTCACTGACATTAATGTTTACCCACTTTCAGATGAGCTAGAAACTTGAAATTTGGCAAACTTATATATTTTAGCCTGTAACTGACGGTAACATTCTAAAAAGTTTAAAAAAATAATTTTTAACTCCCGAAAAAAATTCAAAATTTTGGAGAAACTTTAAAGTCGGTGCTGACCTTTCTTTGGAGGTCTCTTGTGGCTAAACGGTAAGACCTATCAAAAAACGGCTCTGGAATTACATTAGTTTACATCCACTTGCAAAGAAAATGCACTGGGTTTGGGGGTGTAGCCCCCAACGATCAAAGCGAGTTTTATCTTTACTATCGTAATTCACTCTGATCCGCGAGACGGCTTCGAATACACGTACTTCTTACTTAGTGTGGTTTGTTTACAATGTGATTTATCGTATTTATACCAACCTCCCTACTAACCCCACCTCTTAGTTAGAATAGTTCATAACTCTCAATAAAAAAAAGATAAGTAAATAATGTTTCTATTATAAAAAATAAAAATATTCATGATTAATGGAGCTGTGTATTAACATTATTTCATAGCGTTTAGACAAGTTTCATAGTCAGACTTAAAACGCTTTAAGTACGGTACTATATTTAATACTGTTTCGGTGACCTGGTGGTCTAGGGGTAAGGTGTCAGACTTCTGTGCTGGCGGCCGGGGTTCAATCCTAGGTCCCGGCACATATTTATCTGATCACCAAACCCTTCCTTCACCTCTGACAAGACATCTTGTGAATGTGGGAAATGCCAGGCCTCCACCGTGGTTCGGATTTCGTAAGTGCGTATAACCCGAACGGGTAGTAAGACGCAGTGCTAATAATAATAATAATAATAATAATAATAATAATAATAATACAGTTTCGCATATGAAACTATCCCATCCCATTCTGATCTATAGTATGATTTTGGTAGGAAGAACAGTAGAAGTTAGTTACTCAAGTTACTAAAATAATTTTAATCTATTTATACGTCAAGTCATGTTATCTTAAGCTGTCACTTTTGACAGATATTATCAATACCTATAAAATAACACAGATGTTATAGTAAAATGTTATCAATGTTGTCTGAAAATAAATATGTTTGGATATTCTCTACTGTTCTTCAAACCAGAATCAGGGTATAGTTAGGTGTCGTACTGTACTTAAGTCAGCGCCGCTTAACTAAACAACTGAACCTTTATCGTATTTTGACTTCAGGACGAAGTAAAGGACTCATCTTTGCTTCATAACATTGCTAAGTTTAGTGATATACGAAATTTATTGATGTATCGATGAGAACTTGGAAGAAGAGCGTCAGTCTCAACTTGTTTCATTTGCTGGTGACTGAGAGATTGGGGTTTGAATCTTGGCTGGGTGTACTGATGGGATTTTTTTTTAAACTAAATATCCTCACACAATCCCTTCGTGTAAAAATGTGGTTACCTTTTAACTAAATTTGACTTTCCTCGTCTCTACGTTTATTTGTAAATATGCAGATAACCCAGATGGGTAGTAATACGCGGTGAAAGTTTATGTTATCCGCGACATACAGTAAGCAATTTAAAAATAAAAGCAGGAAAAGTGGGATTAATTTCAAGGGAAATCACTAGTATCTGCCCGGAGGGATAAAATAAAACCATTTAATTTGTTTGGGAAAAAAATTTTCACGCTGACGCAATTTTAATGCCGACATCTCGGATCAGAATAACATTGGTGTTTCTCATGATTTCCTTTTCAGTAAAATATTTAATTAAAACATAATATTATCAAAAACCTTTGACGAAATACAATTACTTCTTCATACAATAATTGTATCTACTCTCTGTAAATCCTTGAGGTATTCAGATTGTATTACAAAGCTGAGTCTCTTTAATTATGTTATTTTGTAAGTTGTAGTCAATGAAAACGCGAAGCGACTCGTTACACAAACGGTTGTTGCAACTCTGGCATTTATAATCAGCGCAAGGAGAAGCTTAAGTTAGAGAAAGAGAGAGAGAGAGAGAGTGTAGTTTCAATACAGAGCTAGTTAGTAGACCTACACAGCTCTGACGGGAATAGAGTGCTCGACCACAAAAATAGTATAGATACATTTATTAAGTATTAAAAAAAGTATTATAAATAATCTTATGTGATTTGTTTATATTAATTTTTCGCTTGTTTATACAGTATTATTTATCACAAAATATATGTTTTTATCTTATTTATATACGCTACTAAGAGGCATTATTATTATTATTAGCAATGCGTCTTACTACCCGTTCGGGTTACACGCACTTACGCTAATGTGTAATGGTAGGGTGATTGTGAGATGAAATGAAGGACCTACAGTTTAACGTGGAATCCGAACCACGGTGGAGGCCTGGCATTCCTCACATTCACAAGATGTCTTGTCAGAGGTGAAGGAAGGGTTTGGTAATCAGATAAATCTGTGCCGGGACCTGGGATTGAACCCCGGCCGCCAGCACAGAAGTCTGACACCTTACCCCTAGACCGCCAGGTCACCCTACTAATAGGCAAAACGCCTCCATGGTCTAGTGGTCAGAGTTCCTGGATACAGATCCAAAGCTCCCGGGTTCGATCCCCAGTGCTTACAGATTGTCTGTGAAGCAGTGGATCTAAAACGAGGTTTAATTCAAGTCTCGCGAGGACAAATGAGGAGCTACTTGAATGAAAACGTAGTGGCTCCGGTATAGAAAACTGAGATAAACGGCCGGAGGTTTCATTGTGCTGATTGCATGACACTTTATATCTGCAAAAGTTGGCACGTTCTTCGCTGGCAGACGGTGGCCGCTCACGTTATATGGCTTGATTTAATGTTTTAAATAGATAGATACTAGTAGTGTAAGTTGCTAATGACCGACGCACTGTTTTACTGTGTATTTGGTTCACAGGAAATAAACCTTCTTTTAACCATTTGATTTTTCTCTGTGTTTTAATTTGTAATTACTTTCGGCATCATTGGTGGGGGTATGCATCCGTACTCGCATTCGCGTGGGTAGGAGGATTATAAAACCAAAGGGAGAAATCATAAGTGAGGGGGGGAGGGAACTCGGAGTAGTCTACCTAGCCTGCTGAGATTCAAACCTCTATCTCCCCGTCAGCGGAATTCCAACATATCGTGAGTCTGACGCTTTATCGCGTGACCTATCTGACTAGAGGCTCATTAGTCATTACATTTGAAACGATACTTAAAAATCAGTGGCGGGGCGTGGAATTTTTTCAGAGTAGTTATTATTTTTATCGCACTCTCTCGTTTGGGTTAAACGTCTATGTACTAGTTACTTTAATGTGTTAAAGAGGAAGAAGGTTGACTTTGGATAAATGTAACCGCATTTGCGTGGATAAAGATTGGCAAACCATTTAGGTAAAAACGCTCAGTAGACCGAACCAGGATTTGAACCCCGTTCTCTCTGTTATCGGTTGTTTAATCTCTTGCAAGATAGACGCCTTAGGCTATGCAGCCACCGACGCTTGTTAAAACTGCCATCTCCACCTCGGTCTCCATTTGACGGATCGCACATAGGGTCTGCTCTACATAGGAATGTGTTTCCGCGTTACCTGACCCATGAGTGTTCTGTTGAGTGATGGGAACGCCTAACAGGTAAGTTTGAACAAACTCTTGTTACCCATAGCAACACACCACTCTACGCCACTGATAGAAACAGTTAGGCCTACCGTTTGTCTACATCCGCTCGACCAAATGTTTTGTTTTAGGTCGACTAATGATGTCAAGATGATAAATCATAATTATCTTCTAATAAAGACAGATTATAACGTAACTCCTTTTAGTAGACCAATTAAGCCGGTAGTTTGATATGTCAGAAAAAGATTAAAGTTAACACGAACAGACTATACTAACTAAATTAATATCAGTTCTTTATTTTGTTGATTATTAAAAACTTGTAACACATTTAGGAAGTATTGTATAGATGATGTTTAAATTCAATACGTATGAAAGGTAAACAAAACCAAAATCACTGACTTTATTCTATAAATAATAATTTGATTTCCACCGGGTGAGTCATTTAAGTTTAGACACCAGAATATACTGAAAAAAAAGTCTCATAAAAATATATATTTGTCCTTAAGCGAGAAAGAAAACGGTACTGGCTATTTTTGATTTGATGGACGTCTTCAAGGTTATTTCAAGGTCAACCTAGGCTTTTTTTTCAATCGGAAACTTAAAAATTATTTTAACGGAACTTTATTCTACACAAAAAAAAAAACACAAAAATTTTTTGTCTGAAATATTTTTTAATGATACTAACCTTACAAGATATCTTAATTGGTATTTCTTATAACACTTTTTATTTAAAAACGTTTTATCACATTAAAAGTGTATCGATTTTAATGGACATTATTTTGAAATCTACTAAGTAATTATGTAAATAATGTTGCATTTAACGTAATAAAGATTAACACAATATAATAAAAAGTTTTTGAATAAGAAGTTTATAAAAACGAGTTAATATATCTTCAATAATTTATGTTTGATAAACAATTTTAGTTAAGAGTTTTTTGTTTTTTGTGTAGAGTAAAATGTATTTAAAAAAAAGTATAGGTTTTAATTAAAAAAACAAAGTTGACCTTGAAAACGTGTAACAAATCAAAGATAACTATTGCTCTTCTCTTTCCCCCTCAAAAACAAAAACTTTTGTACAAAGTAAAATTTAATAAATTATTTCATTTTCAGGATATTCAATTTAAATTCCTCACCCAGGAAAAACCCAACCGAACCATTTCTCGCTTATTAAATATTAAAGTAATATGACAACAAATAATAGTCAATTACGAGCTGTAAATATTGATCATAATCGTCACGTCAACCTATTGGTAACACATTTAGTCTTAAATTAATGAATAACGAATTATTCGGATTGTAGAATGACTCTTGGTAGATCAATTTAATGTAGTATTCGTCAGCCTGATAATCCAACGTTTCCAAATTAGATTGTCTTCTATCTCTACTCTATTTAAAATTTGGAACATAATTAACTGTGCTAGCTTTAAACTTTAATTTGTAGACCTATAGGTAAATAAATTCAGTCTGTTATAATTTGTGTTCTATTTTAATATAACTGTAGACACTTACCACGACTACTATATTTTTTTATTATAATTATTTAATCACCGAGTAGTACTACCCGTTCTGTTTATACGCTTACCTATTAATTATGCTAATGGTTTAGATATAAGCAAGGTTGATTTCAGAAGAAGTGTACCCGCATTTGCGTAAAGAGAGAAGGGGGAAAATCATTTTGGAAATCCACCCTCAGTACAGCCGACCGGGTTTGAAGAACAATCGTCCCGTCATCGGTAATCTGGTCTATTGCAAGAGTAACGCCTTAGACCATACAACCACCGAAGACCGAAGTGGGTTTTATTAAAATTAACCCCTTGTATCCTTTATACTAACTTGATATTTATTAACATTCGAGGAAAATATATTTTGATAGGGACAAAATATATCTGAATTGTTATGCATATAAATATTCGATACAAGTTTTGTTTTAATATTTTCTCAGTAAAATGTGTCTTATAATACATTTTTTCCCCTTTAGGTACATAACAGTTGTGTAAAATCAATTTTTAACTAAGATACCTATAGTAATAATTAGTTAACGTTCAATTAACGAAGCAGTGGGATTGAAAGGGCACGTGAATAACTTAAACATCAATTTATCAATTTCACTTAAATCGATGTTCCAAAAAGGGAACTGTGGTGTGGTCAAGCGGGCTAAGATCCCACCTAACGACCGATTGACCGGGTTTTTAGGTAGGCTATATGATTAAGCTCGAACCATAAATCGAATCAAAAAGTAGTTTTATGCATCATTGACTTGAAAATTAATCGGAACAGATTTAATATTATTTTTAAACTTCAAATGATTATTTTCCAATTAAAAAAAAAAAAAAAGTAAAA
>CABEEJ010000009.1:179644-205765 GCA_901482245.1 Timema douglasi | reverse complement strand
TTTTTTTTTTAAATACTGGTAACATTTTACTATATATATATATACATATATTAGCATCACGTCTTACTACCCATTAGGGTTCTACGCCTATGTATGGATTAGACTGTTGTGTTAGGGATTGGGAAGGTTTAATTTAAAGGGAGTGCACCCGCATTTGTGTGGAAGGAGAGTGGAAAACTATTTGTGAAAATGCCACCCTCAGTGCACCTGACCGGGGCTAGAACCCCGATATATCCACTTTGTGGTAGTATAGTCTAACATGAAAGTAGCGCGTTAGAACATGCGGGCACTGAAGTGGGTTTTTTACTATATTATTATGATTATTTTATAGTTATTGATAATATCTATCAAAAGTCACAGATTTTATTTATTTTAGGTTCTCCAAGCGCACTTACTGAACTGGCTGATTATATCAGCACAAGACTCTTAAATTAGCTTAAGATAAATCTAGAACAGACACAACATCCAGCCTTATGACCATTAATTCATCACTGTGAAAGGGCAAACTAACACTTCACCAATGATGAGTCTATTGACCATGCCAGGAATCAAACCCGAGACCCTTAGTTCAGTAAAAAAGACACTCTATCGACTGAGATAAGGTGTTGGACAGATTGTCAGCTAAAGGTCACATGACTTGACGTGCGACTAAGTGAGAGTAGGTAAAGTAACTTTTCTAGCTATCGTCTAAGGTTGTCACCGATGTGGGTGACTTTGGTTCGATTCTGGGGAATGAAACTGACGGAGATATTAACTATTTATGCACCCGCCTCGGTGGCGTATTTGGCTAACGCGCTAGTCGTGTTGAGCTCGACTGCTGAGGACGGGGAGATAGAGGTTCGAATCTCGGTCGGGTGAATTGGGGGGGGTGGTTTTCCACTCTTCCTCCACGCAAATGCGGGTTCACTTCCTCTTATTCAACCTTCCCAACTTCTAATCCATTAGCGTAATTAGTACTTAAAGCGTATAACCCAAACGAGTAGTAAGACGCGGTGCTAAATAAAAAAAACTATTTGTATTAGGGTTCATACTGATATATTTTTAATAAATTCACAGATAGGTCTTTGTGTATTATTAAACCTACTGTAAGTTTGTAAGTTGAGTTCTGATATAATGTGTGTGGCTAGAAAGTATGCGTTAAGTAACCGAAAAACGAGTTCATCCTGATTTATACTTCATATATACTTATATAGATCCAAGTGTGTAGTAGCCCTAAGAGGCGTCTTGTCTTAGATTAAGTCAGTTTTTAAATTTAGTGATAATATAACGTGTTTAGAAAGTACGCGCGTTAAGTACCCCATTAACAAATCAAAGTTCCAAGTTGTTGTCGGGCAAGGAATAACGCAATAGTGTTCTCGCCCACGGCATGGCTACGTCAACTATGTGGGATGTAAGGTCAGAGTAAGGGGGTTTGCAAAGGGCGGATTATGGGGGCGGATAACTCGGGATGTGCATAGGAAGACAAAGAACAAGGTGCCAGCCAACCCCCCCTCACCCTGGACCGATCGTTGATCCTTGGAGAAGATCCAGGAATGTTGTCGCCCCACAATACCCACCTGATTATCTCGCGTCCATAACTGGCTCGATATCTCTCGACTGGACGACATGCATCCTACACACCACGGTATAGCCAAATCTTTTTGTATTTTTTAGCATCCCTACTACCCTTATATAGTCAAATCGCTATATAAAGAACCTTCTAGAGCGGTGTTCATCAATATAATATGGTCCGTGGGCTCGAAGCTCTGTTGCACTGCAAATTGATTCTTAACAGCTGAAACTATAGATCCATTTTAGGAACGCTGATAGTAAATTTTGTTTTAAAGTAGTTCACTTTAGTTTTTTTCCGTTAATTTCAGGTATTTACCTTACACTTTCAGAACAGACTGATTATATCGGAACACGACTTATGAACTAGTTTAAACATCCACCCCATGGCCGTTAATTCATCACTGTGAAAGGGTAAAACCATAGTTCATCAACAATAAATTTTGCGGCCTTGCCAGGATTTGAACCCAGAACCATTAGCTCAGTTGATAGACACGCTACCGACTGAGCTAAGGTATCGAACACTTTCACGTTAAAGTTTGTTCTGATCCATTCGGGTGTAAAAAATCTATATTTGTAGGAGAATAACACTTGCTTTATACAGTTCAGTTTCATGTTTGTGACGTTTATTTATTTACTTATCTATCTGCGTTCTAGTGAAGATAAAAACTTCTAGGGAGTTTACTAGGATTTTCCTTCTGAATAAAGGATGTAAAAACGATGGTTACATTCACAATGCGAAAAATCTCCTTCAATCTGTGGTGGCAGAATAAATTTTCACTTCTCAAGATTCATCTCAGTCCTCTACGATATTTTTGAATAAGAAGCTAAAATATAGCCTTACACTAAACACCAAAAAGTTTCTAGAGGAATCCGTTTTTCAAAATAATTGCGAGGCAAGAACTCCTCCAATTAGCTATTAGAAACATTTTTTAAATTCCAGGCGAAGACAACTCGAAATAACTTCTAGAGGCATCGCATTTTTAAAATGTACCGAAGGAGAACATTTCAAATTATTTTAGTAGCTAAATGATTTTAAGTTCACCGATTTTTGATGAAATTAATTTTCAATAATAATAATAACTATATATTTATACAATTTAAGTTATTTAGGGAATGTTTGGAGATTTTTAAAATATGGTTCCTAATGTCATAAAAAAATCCGGCCTAGGTAACTAATAAAAAAATTTTGAGCTGTATATTTGGACAAAAATCACAAAACAACTAAAATTAAGGTGAAAGGGCAGGGAACGCGAGATAAGGACAATATGTTTGCAGTTTTTTTCATCAAAACTTTTTGGTTCAAAAGAAATCAAATACATCTCTAGTTTTTCACATGGTGATATCATCAGTTGTTGAATATCTGTCATGGGTGTCCTGGAATATAATGAAAACTTTTTTTCTTCATTTAAAAAGTTTTTCATTATTATCAGACGTGTGATTTGAACAAGCAAGAAAATTGACTTCGGTGATTTTTCACCGACTCATAATAGTCTAAGTATGTTAATGTTTTGTAAATATACCAATTTCGTCAAAATTTATCGAAATTTTCTGACACAATCGTAATATATTTGAAAGTATTTTATTTTAGTTCTTATATTAGGAAATTGTGCCAACTTTGTTACTTTGATTGTTGTATAGTTTCACTTTTAGAACGCCACACACGCTGAAGCTGTTTGTTAAATTTTGTTTCCATACATCTCTGGCTTTATCGGAATGTTAACAATTAATTATAAATGTTTTTGAGTAAGGTATTACGGATTCTGCTTTAAATAAGTAAACTATTTCAAAATGTATTAACAGAAAACAAACGCATATATAATAGTCGATTGCTCCATATGCAAGATCGATGAAAACCATTTTCTAAAAGGTGTTTTATTTTTAGTGGTAAAATTAACTAATCCCAAAACAAAACCGATAACAATGCGCGTCGTATTTATTCGATTAGATTATTCATAGGCTATTTCGTGATTAATGACATGATTATTTCGGTGAAGTTTCGCTTTAAAATTAATATGAACAAATTATCAGTATATGTGAGGATTGAAAGTGTCATTAGCCGCGTGGTTACTCTCGTGTTAGACTAGACTGCCGATGACGGGGAGATTAAGTTTCGAATCTCGGTCGTGTGACTGAGGGTGTTTTTCCCCCCAATATGGTTTTCCACTCTCCCTCCACTCAAATGTAGGTACACTTCCTAACAATATAACCTTCCTAATACTTAAAACCATTAGCGTAATTAGTACATAAGAGTATAATCCAAACGGGTAGTAAGACTATGTGATTAAAAAAAAGCATTTTTTTATTATAAAAAATGTTGCTCGTTCAACAGAGGACGGAATGGTCACACATCCCACAACTTTCACCAGTAGAGTTTTCGAGATTGAATTGATTTCAATGTTTACGATCACCGTGACAGTAAGGGGGACGGGACGGTAATGGTATCACTTGCTTTTACGATCAAATCGATTTTCTAGACCGTATGTATTATAGTAGGATTGCCAAAAGAACGAATCACTTTCTCCCAGAGTTTTTAGCACCGACCGCGTCTTATTACTTGTTCACGTTATACGCCTATGTACTAATTACGCTTAAGTTATGGAATAGGAAGATTGGATTTTATGTGGAGGGAGAAGGGAAAACCATTTTAGGGGGGAAAACACCCTCAGTACACCCGAACGGTATTCGAACCCCGATCGCTCTATTAGCAGTCCAGTTTTATGCGAGAGTGACGCCTTAGACCATGTGAACACCGTAGCAGGTTTCTTATACCAATCGACAGATGATTTAAAGTTTAGCAGATGTAGGTTAAATATAGTGAATTATATTTCGTCAATATTGGTTACTATATATTTAAAATGTAATTCTTTAAGAGGTAAGAGACTAACTGGTTTTATACAAGTATAATAAGAAACATTTCGAAAAAGCACCTAAGTAAAATGTCTTGCTTGTCCAAGTCACATGGTTTGTTGTGGATCCTAACATAAGTTCAGGCGATTCGTGAATTTTAGAGCAAATCTTCAGGTTAAGACATTTTTTTTAAATGTATCAACCACTTTTTTTTATGATATCGTGAACCCTACGTTTTTCTTAAAATATTATTATTATTATCACCGCGTCTTACTACCCATTCGGGTTATTACGCACTTACGCTAATGTGTAATGGTAGGGTGATTGTGAGATGAAATAGAGGACCTACAGTTTAACGTGGAATCCGAACCACGGTGCTGGCCTGGAATTCCCCACATTCACAAGATATATTGTCAGAGGTTTTTCTTAAAATAAAACACTGCTAGCTAAAAATACATGAAAAGTTCAACGGGTAAGCCTTTAACTTGAAAGTTGGTGACCTGGCGGTCTAGGGGTAAGGTGTTGGACTTCTGTTCAATCCTCGCTCCCGGCACAGATTTATCTGATTGCCAAACCCTTCCTTCACCTCTGACAAGACGTGTATTAATCACAAATTGTGAATGTGTGGAATTCCAGACCTCCACCGTGGTTCGGATTCCACGTTAAAATGTAGGTCCTCCATTTCATCTCACAACCACCCTACCATTACACATTAGCGTAAGTGCGTATAACCCGAACGGGTAGTAAGACGTGGTGCTAATAATAACAATAACTATAAAGTCGAGCGAGTGAGGCCTCATTCTAATGAAAGTTTTCCAATAAAATAAGTTTTAGACTCATTTTAGCGCGATAATCTTCGGCAATCCCTGAAACGACCCAATGGTAGAATATAATTTGTTATCAATATTGACGGCAAACTAAAACATTTTTCGATCAATAAATGTTTTCTACCTTCCTAAATCCTACTATAGCTTAATTTTGGTTGAGATAACTGTAAGCATGGGATAAATCGTTAATATTGGTAATACTGTATGACTCGTTCCTGGATTGGCGGACCACAGGAAGATTAAACTAATCAACCGGCCATTTGGGCCTCCACATGTGGTGTACCTCTTAGCTCAGTCGGTAGTGTGTGTCTGCCTACTGATATAAGGATCCCGGGTTCGATTACCGGCATGACCAACATATTTATAATTAGTGAAATATGGGTTTACCCTTTCACAGTTGTGAATTAATGGTCGGGGACTGGATGTTGTGTTTGTCCTAGTCTTAAGTTAGATTATTAGGCATATGAAGCTACGACTGGCCTAGCAAGCCGGTAGTGGCAAATAGATGGCTTGAATAAAAAACTGATCCGGGCCACAGTCTGGAAACAGTAATGGATGTAAAAAAAAAGTACTGTACCCACCAAGTTCGGATAAACCTCCGTCTCGCTAATTCAGACGTCAATTACACTCGGACATGGCTATTATATTAGTTTCCACCCCAATGAGACGGGAAAATTGCTATCTAAAAAGAGTATATTATTATTATTATTAGCACCGCGTCTTACTACCCGTTCGGGTTATACGCACTTACGCTAACGTGTAATGGTAGGGTGATTGTGAGATGAAATGAAGGACCTACAGTTTAACGTGGAATCCGAACCACGGTGGAGGCCTGGCATTCCCCACATTCACAAGATGTTGATAAGAATATATAATAAAGTACTTATAATTTTAATTCTGTCTTACTAGCTTAAGTGACCGCTTGGTCTAACGCGCTATTTTCGTGTTGGACTAGACTGCCGATGACGGGGAGATTGGGCATCGACCATGGTCGGCTACACGGAGGGTGGTTTTTCCTAACTGGTTGTCCACTCCTTTCTACCCAAATGCGAGTGCATTTCATCTAAATTAAACCTTACTAATCCTTAGCACATTGGTGTAATTCGTACATAGGAGTATAATCTGAATGGGTAGTAAGACGTGGTACTAAAACTCAAGTCTTCAGGTTATACGCACAATATATGATCATTACTTTAATGATGTAGAGATGAATAAGGAAGCATTTTAGAGGTAGTCTATCCTCATTTGCGTGGAAGGAGAGTGGGGAAACATTCAAGAAAAATCACACTCATTGCATCCGGCGAGGATTAGAACCCCGATCTCCCCGTCATCAACAGGTCAGTCCAACACTAGGGTGACGCCTTTGACCATTTGTCCATTGAAGTGGTTGTCACTTTAATTAATGAACGCTTGTATGCTATCTTTGTGGTATTAAATCGTCAGAACATAATTATTCTATCACTTTCCTAACGTGCTTTATAGCGTCGGAATTTAAGATCAGAGAATATCTCACCTTATGAATATTCTCCCATTAATACGTACTTTTTTTTTTTAGATTGTTTAGACCCGCCTCGGTGTGGCGTAGTTGGCTAACGCGCTTGTCGTGTTGAGCTCGACTGCTGAGGACGGTGATATCGAGGTTCGAATCTCGGTCGGGTGAACTGGGGGCGAGGGGGTGGTCCCTAAATGGTTTTCCACTCTCCCTCCACGCTAAATGCGGGTTCACTTCCTCTAATTCAACCTTCCCAATTCCCAATCCATTAGCGTAATTAGTACTTAAAGCGTATAGCCCGAACGGATAGTAAGACGCGGTGATAAATATTATTATTATTATTTTAGATCGTTTAGGTATTTACATAATAAGATATAGGCGAGCGATTAGCACACCTGACTGACCCTTGACTCTCGAAGCTTGATTTTCCACTGGCCGCACTAGGGTGGGTTTTTTCCCTCCCCTCAACGTTGCTTTCAAATCGTCTCTCCAGACGAGCATTGGTGAAGTTTCTTTCTATTCGCCCCCTACTCCCGTTTATTTCGGATAAATGGCGCAAGTAATCGCCGAGCCTGTGGCGTTGGACGCATTCGCATCCATGCGTTTTTTACTCCTTTTTTTTATTTCGGCCTAGGTTGTGGACGTGAGTCTTGAGGGTTTTTGAACCTCATCAGTAGTTTAACGTCTTATGGCGTCATACTCGCAATATATTGTATTATCAGTGACTGGTAATTTGAGATTCGAATCTCGGCTGCGAGCCCTGGGACAGGTTTTTCACATGCTATTTGTCACCTTCTTGACCTTCTTCTTTATTTCTTTATATTTAAGGGTTGGAATATTAAAAGGCATCAACTAAGTCCAGTGACATCCTTAAAAATATAAATAAAATGGAGGATAAAGGAAAAATGGGCTAACTCTGGTTTAAAATGAATGCAATACTTTGGGTTCAAAACCAACATTTACATTTAACAACAACAAAATAATTATATTGGGGTGAAAAATCATTATAATACATATAATCGAACACTAGACTCTCTCAAGACTTATGGAAAGAAATAATAATAAGGAAGCTTGAAAAAAAAAATTCAACTATTACTGAATGGATGCAAGATCTGACATCTGACAGTTTTTTGACGTTTAGCTTATGATTCATTGTTTGTAAACAAAAAAAAAATCTTCTTTTTCTCGCTCACCTTATTGCACGAGATCACAATCATGACGTGTCTGTGTCGTCACAGTTCCTGACTTCCCCCCTCTGCAAGTAGAGCTGGTTCTACGATCTCTTATTCAGTCACTTACACCAGTGGTTCTTAACCTTTTATCACTCGCGTGCCCCCTAGATTTTACTAACATATTAGGCACAATCATTAAGATTTATTCTAAAATAGTGGCTTTATTTACTGATTATAATAACAAACAAATAAAAAAAACAGAAATTAACTTATCTCAATGTATTTAATGGGACCTCTACTGTTGGACACTTTCTACTAATTTGTCTATAATATTGTTTAAATTATATTCCTTAGTTCTATTTGCATGCAGGAGTCAATTAGAATTAAATTTCGCTGCTTCGTTTTAATATTTACCACTTGGAAAATCCCTTTTCACTTAAATAAGTAGAAACAAAGGGCGGAAAATTTTAAATGGTGATGATAAACAGATGGGGATTATTTGTGTTATCCGTGCTTCCCCTCCCCTCCATTACCCCGGAAAATCGAGAGTATATTATACTTACATGCTTACGATAATCAAATTCGTTCTTACAAAACGTAAAACTTAAGATAATTGATTTCATTAATAAACAAATAACATTTTAAATTATTTTTTGAGTACCCCCCTCCCTCCCCAAAAAAAACCACCTTTCTAGGCCCCTCGGTTAAGAATCGCTGACTTACACCATATTTGCTCGGGAATCAAGTGATGGCAAATAACTGGCAAACAATTGACGGTTGTAATTGAACCTCAGCTGATCAATCTTGTACACTGGATATCATCGCTGAGGGAACTGCTTGGCTATTACTGGGATACAGCTTTGTCATTCTCTCGTTTTTGCGAGTAGCTCCTTTGTACCCCAGCATACCATCTCCAGACATAACTGAGAGCGAGGATATTTGGCAACAGTTGACAGAGAGAGAGAGCGAAGATAAAACTTTTATCCACAAGACTTGCAGTTCCTTCAGCGGTGATATTGGGTGTGGTAGCGTGCAAGGAACTTTATGAATAAAATCTAGTAAATATGTCTATTTCTTTTGCTATAGTGTTATAATTTCATGGTGTTTCCTTCGACGTAATGCCATGTCCGTTGAAAACAATAAGTTTGGAAATTAATAAATGGGAATTAATCAATTAGTAATGTAGCATCTGGCCGCATGGCGTTCTAGTTGCGTCAAAATAATAATTACATAACTAAATAATAAAGTAAATCTAAATAAAATATAAGCCTGACAGAATTATTATCATGTTTTTTTCCATCCTCTACGATAATGTGGATGTATTCCCTTCAAATATACTTTCTTGATCCCTTTTCTTAGATAGAACGGTTAATAGCCTTAATTTTGAACTTAGTAAAAATGTTGTGCTTTGAACAATTTTCGACGACCTATGTGAGACTTTGGTTCCAATCTCAGTGGGGCCAAATATTTTGTCTTCAAAAGGGGGGTGGATAAAAGGTGTGAAAGAGGGGAGTGAAAACCGGTCACTCTAATTTTTGTCTCAGTAATTTGTGGTCACACTCGAGGTTAAGCGCCTGAACAAGTAATATTAAACATATTGAATAAGTTTTTTGGACGTGTTAAGTTTAGAGAACAGCAAAATATAAGGAGTAGTTTAAGGAAAAAAGCAATTCTATTTTGTAAATTTAATAATATAACGTGATAATTATGAAATCAGTCAAGCTAGGACTAATTTCATAACTATTACGTTATATTATTAAATTTACAGAATAGAATTAATTATATACAATTTTTATGACGCGTCGCTCACTTCTTATTCTCAAAGGAATTTAATTAAATATGCATGGTTGGGCTTACGAAGAAAATTTTATTTAAAAAAAAATATTATTTCTATACAGAAAATTTCCTAGGATTTATTAGCTCTTTGTAAAAAAAAAAAAAAACTTGAACTGAGGAGTGAAAAAGTTTTTAAAACTTCAAGTGTCTTTGTACCTTTAAATTATACCGGCAACCTGGAAAACACGTTTGATGAATTATGAAGGAATCAATTGTAGAAACAAAATATTCCAAAATTTTTCAGAGAACTCCGAAATTCAACAAGTGACTGGAAATAGATGCCGTCATGTTAAAAAAAAATGTCTGATACTTGAGTTTATGTTTATTTAAAACTAGCTAACTACCCTGTTATTCAAATAGGATGTGTTTTATATTACCTATCAAATGTTAAAAATATATGTTACGATAATAAGATGGGGATATAGCCCGGACAGACTGATTTATTTCCCCTCCAAAGGAAGTTGTGCTACGGATTTCTATCGCTCAAGAAAAATCCGTTGGCCCCGGCTGGGTTTGAACCCGCAGACATCGGGTCCTTAGTCGAGCACTTTTACCCCAATACCACTGAGGTCGACTTTTATATATTAGTAGGACGAATAGTGTGGATTAAATAATGTTTAGGCCCGCTTTAAAAAGAGTTAAATAAGCTACTGTTATTTATACTATGCACACTGGCTATCCATACTTATTACAAACAAATCTAAGGATACTAGGAGAAAAGGATGATTTCCAATCAAATGTACCAGCACTATTCTGCAAGGAGGAAGGAAAACGAATAATTAGAAACACCGTCTATCAGAGGGGTTTATACGCCACCTAAAAACTGGGAAAAGTCTGGAAACTTTTGTGCTAAAGTGAAAAGTCATTAAGAAGTCAGCATTTGTTTTAAAAAGGCAAAAAAATCAAAAAAATCAGATGTTTGATATTTTGGTATCAAAATTTTGATAAAAAATAATGAAAATAGCCGGATTTTGTATACATATTTTTGAATATAGAATTCTGGGATAGCGACTATCTTGGGGTGGAAAACCTTAAAAGTAATGACATTTTAAAACTTACAAAGTACATAATTCCATACAAGGTTAAGAATGAACCCGGTTCTCTTGAGTCAGTCATGAAGTAAAATCACTACACCCGGCAATAGTCCAGCACCTTAGCTGTAGGCGCGTCTGTATACAGAGCCAAAAGTCCTGGCCTCAATTCCAAACACGACCGAAACCTTTATTATGGGTGAAACTGAGGCTTCACAATACTGAATTAATGACAGGGGGACTGGACGCTGTGTCTCTTTTAGATTATAGGCTGTCTTAGTTAGGTGTGTGCTGATACAAAGGATGTTTAAAAGGTTCACCAAAAATAACCCCAAGGAAAAGAGAGAAAGAAATGATTACCTTAACACTGCCGCTAAGGTGTTTGTTTTTACAGGCATGTGACCAAGAAACGGATACAAAATCTTGTTTATAGTGAGCTCCGAACTATTTTTACCTCGATGCTAACGTTATAGTAAAGGTTGCAGATAGAGCCCCTTTTAAATCTATTATTTGCGGTATGAAATGAGCACTTTCTAAGTCAACTGATTATATCAGCACACGACATATAAACTAACTACAGAACAGACACAACATCCAGCCCCTCCCTCATCCATTAATTTATCACATTGAAAGGACCTACATTTCCCCTGTTACATTTTCAATCATGTTGGGAATTCGAGTCGGGGGTAGTAAGACGCGGATAGTTTGAACTGGTAATAATAAGTGAATAGTTTAGACGGGCGCTATGGCTTCTTTGGTGCTGATTGACAGCTCACAGCTGACAGCTAAAAGCTTTGAAAAGTTACCAGACCAAATTATGTATCCCTACGCCGAACCATATGATTTTCAAAAACATGTGTCTAGCAGCTGTCACTTCTGACGGTCAAAATTTTGGTATATACCTAAATGTTGACTGTCAGAAGTCAGCTGTGAGCTGTCAGTCAGCACCAAAGAAGCCATGGGGCTACTGTAGTAAGACGTGGGCGATTCAGATGAGTCAATACTTTTGTATATTTTGGATGGGTAATAAGATGCGAATATAGCAGACCAGTATTAATATGTGTATATATCTCGGCGCAAATAGATCGGGTGGGTAAAAATATGTGGATATTTCTGACGAAGCGCAGAGGAAAAAAACTCACCACTTTTTGACAAGAAAGTCCACCTGGAACGTAAATAATACGAATACAGTTTAAACAGGGGTAGGTAAACTTTTTGGTGTCCCGAACGAATTAAAAAAAATTTATCAACGCTTCACTCTAATTTTGATTGGCTGTCTATACATTTTGTATTTATTCCTAAAGCTTGGAAACATTGTTGGCCAATTGTTGCCAGATTTTCCACAACTGTTGGCCAACATGAGAAACATTTTGTTGGCAGACATTAAAGGAACATTTTTTAGCGTCCAGACTACAATTATGAATTATTTGTTTCCCCTACAAGAGTTCAGTTGAGTGAAAGATGTCTGTTGAAGAGGATTCTGCTATGGATTTTGTTTTGTATGTAGGGATGAGCTGTTCAAGAAGACAGGGAGAAGAAGAAGAAAACGGTGGTGAGTTCGTAAAGTGCTTCAAAATTGTTCGTAATATGCAAATAAGCTTCTGACAGAACTGAAGATCGAAGACGGCAGTGGTTTTAGGAACCTCCCTCACATGTCTCCTAAAGATTTTGAAGCTATTTTACAAATGGTTGGTTCCCAGGAAAATTAAAAGAGACTCACGATTTAGATCAGCAATCTCACCCACTAGCCCACGTTGCTTGTCGTCGGAAATGTTGGCCGACATTGTTTATTGTCACCCATTTGAAAGGGATCGTGGGGAACATGTTTTACCAGCTGAGAAACGTGAAGGAAACATGAAAAAAATGTTGCCCAACTGTTTCCCAACCGTTTCAGAAATAAGGGAAACATGTTGGCAAACAAAGTTTCCGGGGAAATGTTTCCTAGTGCGTACTAGGCTTTACGGTCACCCTCTCCCTAATATATACCTCTACCCTTTTATTAAGGAAATGGACAAAAAGATTATTAAGTTTCTTATAACATTACCGGCTATGACCGAAATAGTTTATTTTGTTCACCCTATTATATTATTATTGTTATTAGCACTGCGTCTTACTACCCGTTCGGGTTATACGCACTTACGCTAATGTGTAATGGTAGGGTGATTGTGAGATGAAATGGAGGACCTACAGTTTAACGTGGGATCCGGACCACGGTGGAGGCCTGGCATTCCTCACATTCACAAGATGTCTTGTCAGAGGTGAAGGAAAGGGTATGTTAATCAGTTAAATCTATGCTGGGAGCGAGGATTGAACCCCGGACCCCCAGCACAGAGGTCTGACACCTTACCCCTAGACCATAAGGTCACCTCAATCTAATATTATTTCAGAGTACTTGATGATATAGTTGCGAGTTTAGATAACCCAAAATTCGACTTTTAATGACGATACGGGTTTCTTCTAATACGATCGACTGAAGTTTCCTCGATATCGACCAATTGCCGACCCCTGCTGCTCTAAAACATGTTGGCAAATGTACTTTTTTTTATGAACCTTCGGACGAGATGTTTGATACAGAAGGTATCGATCAGACTATTTTCGTCGTGGACGAGCATCTGCGAGCTTCGCATCTTCCTGTCGGATGAGTCAACGACGACGCTGCTAGGGAACCCCGCACTATCTCATGTCATTTTGGTCTATGCTCGGTAGGTTGGTAAGTCTGCGGTGGCGTCAGGTGGACTTCTGCCACCTCCCTCATAGAAAATGTAACATCACCCGCCCTCTTGAGGGAATAGTTGTCTTAAATTTGGGGCATATATTATGCTCGCATTCCTTGCATCATCCATCCGAGAAGAATTACATAGCTACCACGGGTCTCTCACTAAATTTGAAACCATTATTTTTTTAAGTATCAATTTATTTTCCACCACGTCTCACTACCCGCTCAGGCTATATATATGAGGTATTTAACCTGCTCTTTCTGAACTGATTTTTATCAGCAAACGACTTATAAACTAACTTAAATCTAGGACAGACACAACACCCAGCCCCCAGGCGTTAATTCATCACTGTATAAGAAGAAAACCTCATTTTAACAAAATTCTACATTTTCAACCTTACCGGGAAATGAGCCCAAGACCTTTAACTGAATAGGTAGACACGCTACTGACTGAACAAAGGTATCGGACTCACACACACATATATATATATATATACATATATATATATATTATCTCCATGTATTAATACCTATACAGGTTATACGCAGAATATATATTTAATTACTGTATTTACGTAGGGATGAAGACGTTAGATTTAATAGGAAATGTAGATATAGCTATCTTTCTAAAAAAACAAAAAAAAAATATCGCCTCAATTCACCCAATGTGGATTGGAATGGAATTTCCCCTTTACCTAAAAACCGGTGTAGTAATATATTTTAATATTATTTTCGTTGAATCATTGCCCTTTAAAATTACCGTTCTTTAAAAAAACAACAACAATGCCGTCATAACAGGCTCTTTCTTTACCAGGCGAAACAACGGTTTGAACCCGTGGCTTACCCACTCTTCCTCAACTCAACTGCGAACACAATTCCTTTAAATTCTACCTTCCATTAGGGTAAATAATATTAATAAGTATCACCCGAACGGATAGGGAGACGCAATGAGGGAAGGGGTAGAAACGCTAGATCGGAAAACTATCAATATTTTGAGTAGAGTTAGGAGACCACCTATTAACCGTAAGGTTACTTTGTGTCTTAAAAAACTACCTACTTTCGGTCACTAGACGTAGTTGTAAAAACCTACTTGTGGGCCCAGCTCGGATTTGAACTCCCAAGTCAAAGGCAAACTCTGGCAGTCGAATAATTTTCCATTGAACGAACTGCTAGCTCAATAGTCAATAGTTTTTTTTTATCATCGCGTCTTACAACTATTTCGGCCTTTACACATATGTACTACTTGCGCTATTATGTTAGGGACGAGAAAGATTGAAATCTAAAGGAAATTTACTCGAATTTGGGTGGAGAGTGGAAAACCATTCAAGGGAAACCGCCCTCATTACACCCGACTGGGATCCCAACTACGATCTCCCCGTCATCGGCAGTCTAGTTTACTGCGAGAGTGATGCCTTAGACCATACGGCCACCGAAGCGGTTGATAAAGTAAATACAGTTCAGCGGTGCGATCAGCCGAGAAAGGAGGGGGGGGGGGAGGGAAGAGGAAAGTAATCTGGGCACTTGCCCTTCTCCTAAAACCATAGATAATATTAATAAAAATTTTAAACATATTTTTTTTAAATAATACCATAAATGTGTCGAATGCATGCGCTACACTTTAAGACCAGGCTTACCCGCTTCGTTGACCGCATGGTCTAAGGCGTCACTCTCGTAATAGACGAGACTGCCGATGACGGGAAGATTGGGATTTTAAGTCTGGTCAGATGTACTGAGAAGCTTTGTTCCTAGATGTTTTCTCACTCTTCCTTTCTCCACGCAAATGCGTGTACACTTCATCTAAATTCAACTGTCCTCATACCTAACTCATTAGCCTAACTAATACATAGGTGTATAACAATAACGGGTAGTAAGATGCGATTATAAAAAAAAATCACAATTAAATATGCTAATATATTTATTTGGGGAATATTACATATACGCTATGAACCGGGTTAATATTACACTACTTACAAACTAACTTAATTATAGAACCAACACAACACTCAGTTATTCGGCCGTTAATTCATATCGGTGAAAGGGCGAACCCCAATATCATCACTGATCATTTATTTAGGCCATATCGGGAATCAAACCTGGAACCCTTAGATCAAAGGGCAGACACACGCCACCGACTTGAGCTTAAGGACTGTGTCAGTATAATATAAAGTTTTACAGAGATGGGAACGAGATTAGGATAGCTTGTGGAACCGGGACACTTTTCTTGCAATCTCGAACCATCTTCTTGCCATTTTTTTAAGCTAACCGTTTGTTTTTTACTACCCGTTCGTGTTTTACGCCTATATACTAATTAAACTAATGTATTAGGGATTAGTAAGGTTGAATTTAAGATAAATTGTACACATTTGCGTGAAAGGAGAGTGAAAAACTATTTGAGGAAAACTACCTTTCAATACACCCAACCGGGATTGAACCCCGATCTCCTCGTGTTTGGCAGTCTAGACTATCACGAGAGTAACGCCTTAGAACTTGCGGCCACCGAAGCGGGAAATTCCATCTTTAGCTTAAACAACGTAGCCTACTTGTTTGCGCTTGTAATGGCCTGGGGTGGGGGTCTTAATTAGATGACGTAGGCGGAACACTACTCTCTACGATTAAATTGACCCCGTTTGCTATCTTTAGATAACAGGCAAGGAAAAGTTAAAGGGGAAGAACATTTAGTATTAAATGAAAGACCGATGCTTGTGCATTGGGAGGGTGCTCTAATTCATGTGTACCACAAACTGATATATTATGGTTTCTCACAGGATCGGTCTTGATTATTAGTAGTATTAGGTATTCTGTCCCACGACAGGTCCATTCCTTTTATCAGTGAACTTAGACCGATAATATGCCCTGTCCTCTGCCTCCTCCTTCATCTTCCAGAATTATCTTCTTTCCTTCAAGTCAGTGATGCAGGAACGAGGGCAGGGGGGGGGGGCAACCTTTCTCCAAAAAATAGAATAGAAGTGCGTAAAAAGTATCATTTCTACCCCCACTTCTCCCCCATAAATAATATAACAAAACATTTAGATAATGTAAAGATCTTGTTGAGGCAAGATACATAGTTCACACTACGGTAACATAGCAAAAATAAAATGTGCTTGGAGCTCACACGGTTTGAAAACTCTTATAGTGATGCCAGCTACATCAGCTACTGCAGAGAGAAGTGTTTCAATGCTTGTACGAATAAAAAACTATCTTTGATCCACGATGAAGCAACTGTGTCTGCTGAATGCATACTTTGAGAGGACCAACAAACTTGAAAATTGCAAAAATAGTTAGTGGTTCTATATAGCTAGTAACGAATATAGGGCAAAGGTGTATGGAA
The DNA here is from genome assembly GCA_901482245.1 of Timema douglasi. Lineage (NCBI taxonomy): Eukaryota > Metazoa > Arthropoda > Insecta > Phasmatodea > Timematidae > Timema > Timema douglasi. Next base: position 188,965 of record CABEEJ010000009.1, on the reverse strand, counting down.
ACCTACTTTAATTTTCCATGTTTCATAATTTTAACTGAGCCACATCAGATATAATTTTTATTAATTGATTTTGTGTGTATTCTAATGGGACCGTTAAGTACAGTTATCCCTTGTTCTACGTGATCTAACTTTCCGCGTTTTCACTATAACGCGATTCAAACAAAATTTAAAAAAATAATGCTTGGACGGTTGTAATTTTGCAGTCACCCTGTGCGGTGGTGGCGTGACCTTGTGGGCGCACATTCCAGCGAGGACAAAGCTCTTTACTGTACAGTTTGGTGTAAGGGGGTGGTATTGACAACATTGGAGACATAGGGGTAGAAGTTAAACAGGCCTGTATGAAGGGAGTTTGGAAACAGATTCGGCCTGAAGTTTCTGATTCTTATGATTTCGATCCTGTACACGAGCTTTACAATTCAAGACATGACAAACTTGACAGCAAGGACACAGACCATAAGCAAATATGGATGAATTGCTCCAATCTCACTCAACATAGCTCACCATTGAAGACCTTCCAGAAATGAAGAACGGCATAAAGGATGAAGAGGGAGAGCCTAATGTTGTTGAGCCTATCAAACAAATTTCAACAAAACAATTTGCTGATTTTTAAAATCACATTGACAGTGCAATTAGAATCATTGACAAGAATGACTCTAACATGGATAGAAGCGCCAAAGTTGCCAGAGAGATTCAGATCTCTTTGGTTTGTTACAAAGAACTCTATAGAGAGAGGAAGAATGATGCCCGTCAGCTGAGTCTTGACCATTTCATCATAAAAGCTGAAAATCGTCAGTCAAATGACCCAGGGCCGTCATAAGAGCAAGAGCCTACCGTCCAAGGACCTTCAAGAGCTCAAGAGCCTACCGTTCAAGGACCTTCAAGAGAGCAAGAGCCTACTGTCCAAGGACCTTCAAGAGAGCAAGCTCCTACCATCCCGGTGCAGTCAAGAAAGCAAAAGCCTACAGTCCCAGGGCCGTTAACGGAGCAAGAGCCTACCATCCCAGGGCAGTCAAGAGAGCAAAAGCCTACTGTCCAAGGACCTTCAGTGCTCAAGAGCCTACCATCCAGGAACCTTCAAGAGAGCAAGAGTCTACCGTCCAAGGGCCATCAAGAGAGTAATATCCTACCATCCCAGTGCAGTCAAGAGATCAAAAGCCTACCGTCCAAGGGCCTCCAAAAAAATAAGAGAGTGATAATCCAGATTTGTCAGATCCAGTTAATTTATCATTCGATTAAAGATTAACAGTAAATATACCTGTAACATTGTATTAGATAAATTAATTAAAATTGTTATTTGTTTACAAATTTCATGGGATTGAAGATTGACAATAGGTGTAAGTTAGCTATAGGATTGTAATAGTTAGATAAATTAATAAAAATTGCATTCATTTACAAGTTTTAAGTTTTTATTAACTTTTTCCTTATCTCACCCATGTTAAATCAATTCTCTTTACGTGTTTTCGTGTTATGTGATTATTTACCAGAACCAATCACTTGCGTAGGGCGAGAGACAGCTGTATTACATTTTCCTGTCTTTTTTAATCTCAAAAATATTCATCCCTAATAAAAGCACATGATTATTTTAACAACCCCCCCCCCCCTCCGCAAATAAAAACGTTCCTCTGCCGCTGCTTCAAGTCAGCCAATATTTGAATCCTCTTTCACCATAAGCTACTATTTCCTGATAGCTGAATCAAATTCATTAAAGTAAAAAATGACAACCTGGACACTGGGATTGAACCCGATAACCTTGACTTCATGTGCCAATGCTCTACCATTGAGCGATCCTGGTGGGATTGAAAACAAATGAGAGTGCAGTTCCTCCTCACTACACCATCATTCCAAACTTTTTAGAAAAATTAGTAAATTATCCTTGTATTAAACGCACTGAAAATCATTAGTATTGTGTTTGGGCAAGTCCGGACTATCTGCGCTTTTACTTGCACTTAAGGTGGGGCGGAAGGGGACGTGAGAAAAGGTCAGTGTTTTTTGCTATTTATATAGCAAAAAAAAAAAATATTTTGGCCAAAATAAGTATAATATTACTCCGATAGAAACACAGAGTTTAATTTTCTTCACACAGTGATATTAATAGTTGTTAAATACCTGTCATGAGCCATAGCGGCATTAGATGAGAAACTTTTTAAATGAAGAGGTAATTAAATTTCAGGACCTGCTCGACAAATACTAAACAACTGTTGAAGTCACTACGCGAAGAAAATTAAACTCTGTTTCTTATGGAGCAATATTTTATTTATTTTGGCAACAACAAAAAATAGATTTTCTATAAAAACTGCAAAAATACATATTTTCTCGCGTCCCCTTCCTACCTAACTTTAAGTAATTACTGAATCTAGATATATATCTTTATCTTATTCCGCACTATGGTAAGAAATGACATCTGGACAGTGTATCCGAACCCAGAACCTTTGGATTAGTACGCCAATGCTCTAACCACGTCTATCAAAAGATTGTCTTTAAATATGAGTGAAGAATAACCCAGGGTATGTGACGTCTCCTGGATAGCTCAATGGTTAGACTATTGGTTCACTAAGCCAAATATCCCGGGTTTGATTCTCGTGTCGATGTCATTTTTAAATTTAAAGAACTTTATATTTAGACACTTCTCTAACCGTAATTAACAAATATAATAGCTCGTGTATTTAATTCATCACTTAATTTATCCTAAGACTGTATTTTATGGACACTTTTATCGGATATAAAAATAAATTTGGAACAAACAATCGACAGAAAGGCCCTTATTGATTATTATATTTATTTCGCAGCCGTGCTAATTAAGCGCAATTTAATGAAAGTAACAACTACAAAACATATCTTTTTAATTCACTATAGTAGATTCTACTTTTTAGAACTGTCAGTCATATGTCATAAACAACAGACTGGAAATAATGTAATGACCCCTCCGTTGATATAGTTTTATTTATATTTTGTAAAATCGAAAAAATAAAATGGTCTCGTTTGGCTTTGTTATGCTAGAGTTCAAACATTAATGATGTATATGTTATAGACAAAATGAATAACAGGTCACTTCGAAAAATGACCTGGCATCATGAATAGTGATTTTATCTTTATTTAAAAAGTTTTGACAACATTCTAGGACACCCTTGACAGGTATTTAAGATCTGTTGATATTAGCTTGTGCAGATAACTAAACTTTATGTTGCTACTGGAGAAATAGTTGATTTATTTTGGCCACAAAATTTCAATTCTATAAAAACCGTAAAAAATACTTGTATTCCCTTCGGCCGCACCTTACTTAGTACAGGCAGAAACTTGTTTAAAATATTCAGAAGGAATCGCGGGTGCTGATAGGCTGGCACGTGATCGGTTGTTCATTGTTCCCAGCCTGCCAATTATGTAGTATTGCATTTTTTGTCACATAGCCCGAAGATTGTGGAACATTATACATACTTCCCGGTCAAAATGATAAATTAATACTTATTATTTATCACTTTGCCTGACTGCTTTGTTTACTATACATAACGCCAGGTCATTTTTCAAACTGACCTGGTTAATCACTTTGCCCTAACATATTTAACTGACCTGAATTTAAAATAACGTATACAAACACGTTTACATTCCCTTTTACAATTTTATTAATGTTGGGCTAACTCTTTTTTATTCTTATTTGATTAAGCATATTTACATTTTTTTAAGACAGCAGTTTTGAGTTTTCAAATAATCAACGAGAAGATATCAAGAGTACACCCAAAATGGAAGATAAATAAACAAACACATTATTTTTAAAAGTTTTGACATTTTAAATTTGTAAAGTCAAACATCTTTGAAAAAATTAAATAAAAAATTGTAAGGTAAAGAACTACAATAACAATGATTTATTTGACCAACTAATTTCTTTGAATGTAAATAAAATAATCTACTACATAAAGATTAACAAGTCTATCTTGGCATTCAAAACATAAATAAATGGAGACGAAGAAACGAACAACGAAACAAAGTTTTATCTTTGAAGTTTTTGAAATTATTTAGTCATAAGTTTCGTAGCTTTCTTAAAATCCAATTTATGAAACTTTTTTTGATAATATTCGTTTGATAACAATTTTAATACACGTTTCTAGAATTTATTAGGAATAACTGATCTATATTTATGATAATGTGTTGGTTGTCATTTGAATGAGCTTCATAGTCTCAGCCCTAAAACGCGCTCAGATGTGGGCCCAACCAGTTAGGAACTACGGGTTCCCGCATCACTAAATTTTCCGCCTGCATCTCAAATCGACTTCGGTAGTCTTGGGGTAAAGTGTTCGCCTCAAGATCCGATGTTTATGGTTTCAAAACCAGCCAGGTTCTACGGATTTTTCTTGAGTAATATAAACCCGTAGCACAACTTCCTTCGGAGGGGAAGTAAAGCCGTCGGTCCCATGTCGATTGTGGCATGTAAAAGAACCCTGGAAAGTATGTGGAAATACCTTTCCGTCAAATTGGTATGCCCTTTCGCTCTTACTCATAGACATTCTCGTGCTCTGATTTGATCAGTTGTTTCAGAAGGTTTGACTTAGATACCTCAAATAATAATGATATTAATTATTACTCAGCAGCTACCAGTGGACACTTATCCGCTTCCCTACGCCATCTTGGCCTCAGGTCCTCTCCCGTGATCCTCTCGATCAGCTGAACAAATCAGAGTGAGGTACTTTTTAATTAATGACCATCATTTGAATTGTGTGTTCATAATCTTCCTCAGGTCTTCGTGGAATCAAGCTGATTATACAATGATGTGATCCATCAACGACACCTCAGTAACTCGCCACACCTCCCTTCTAAGATTACAAAAGTTACAGATATTACATACATTAGGAGCGTTATTATAAAGTACTCAACTAAAATAAATAGATTTTAAATAATACATCCCGAAGTTAAAAGTACCGTGCCTCTATTCATCTCTAACATGCAGTTTTTATTTTACAAAATAGGAGATATTTCAATATCTTTGTCATATTTGGTAGAACAACGAAGAACCCATGGTAAATTTGTAACACGAAGTTGGGAGCCAACAATGCGTAGAACTGTGTGTTCACTCAAAACTATTATTATTATTATTATTATTACCACGTCTTACTACCCGTTCGGGTTATACGCACTTACGCTAATATGTAATGGTAGGGTGTTTGTGAGATGTAATTGAGGACCTACAGTTTAACGTGGAATCTGAACCACGGCGGAGGCCTGGCATTCCCCACATTCACAAGTTGTGATTAATACAAGTCTTGTCAGATGTGAAGGAAGGGTTTGGTAATCAGATAAATCTGTGCCGGGACCGAGGATTGAACCCCGGGCCCCAGCACAAATGTCTGACATCTTACCCCTAGACCACCAGGTCACCTCACTCATAACTAAGAACTGTCGACCTGTCACAACACTTATATAACTTTAAGGTGTGTAAAATAAAGATGTTGGTGGTATTGGTTCAATCCCAGGCTATTCCTAAAATATTTTCAAGGTCAAACCAAAGATTAGCTTTTATTAACCAATATATAGTCTATATTAAAGTTTACTCATTATGGCCATCAGAATTAATATAATGTGTTTTTTTTCAGTGAATTTCGACCAGTTCCAGATTCTCCGAGCGATTGGGAAAGGCAGCTTCGGCAAGGTAGGAGTTATCATTGTATATTAAAATACCATAATCTGCCTCGATGGTCTTGGGGTAAATTGCTCGCCTCAGGATCCGGTGTTCGTGGGTTCAAACACAGACGTGGTCGACATATTTTTGTTGAGCGGTAAAAATCCATGGGCACAAATTCTTTCTGAGGGGAAGCAAAGCCTTCGGGTCCCATGTCGAGTGTGGTATGTAAGAGAACCCTGGAAGTTAGGAGAAACTATTTTTCCCGGCAAAAATTGGTAGGTCATGTTGCTCTCGCTTACAGAAATTCTCGTATGCTGTGTAACCAACCGGTTTTAGAAAGTGCACGTTAAATACCCCAAATAAATAAAATAGCTGGGGCTTTAACACAAGTGTTATTAAGACTTTATTTAAGAAGTATACCTGACTAAAAGGAAATGCCACCTATTTAGTGGCGAGACCCGCATAACTGGTCGTACGGTTTAAGGCACTGGTTCCCAGCCTGGGATCTGCGAAGATCCCTGTGGAGGGTCCACGAACCGTCTATTTAAGAACAATTTTTTTTAGGACTGCGTCCTACTACCCGTTCGGGCTATAATCTTATGTACTATTAACGCTAATGTTTTTATTACTAGGTAGGTTATATGTATATGAAGTGTAACCGCCTTTGTATGGAGATTGAATGTAATGCCATTTTGAAGAGAAAAAACCACCTCAGTAGACCCGACCGAGATTCGAACCTTGATCTCCTCATCATCGGCAGTCTAATCTAATACGTGAGTAGCGGGTTAGACCACAAGGCCACCGAAGTAGCTACCAACTTATTTAAATTGTCTTGAGATTCGACATCGAAGATGCTGTTTCCTTCAATAACATTGATGTACTTATATTTTAATGCTCCCTAAGTGTACTCTGTTGTTTTAAATAAAGGATAATAAAGTACTTGATGCCATTCGCCTCCATTTATCTGTTTGAAACAACGCTCTTATCTCTTGATTGTAGGGACATATTCACGATTAAAACTATTCGCTGTTGACCCTGACATTCGAGAGATGACGGGCTAGACACGTTATGAACTATCACATTAGCTGAGTATGGTTTTAATTTTAGACATCCTTAAAACAAAAAATTATAACCAACTTCAGTGGCCGCATAGTCTAAGACGCTACTCTCGCAATAGTAAACTGCTGATGATGGGGATATCAGAATTAAAATCATGGTCAGGTGTACTGAGGGTGGTTTACTTAAAATGGTTTTCCACTCTTTCTCTCTCCATGCAAACGTGGGTACACTTCCTCTAAATTAATAATAATAATAATATTTAGCACCGCGTCTTACTACCCGGTCGGGTTATACGCTTTAAATACTAATTACTCTAATGGATTAGGAATTGGGAAGGTTGAATTAGAGGAAGTGAACCCGCATTTGCGTTGAGATTCGAACCTCGATCTCCCCGTCCTCAGCAGTCGAGCTTCAACACGACAAGCGCGTTAGCCAATTACGCCACAGAGGCGGGTTCCTCTAAATTAAACCAACCACATCCCTGATTCAATATCGTAATTAATACATATGCGTGTAGCCTGAACAGGTATTAGGACGTAGTTCTAATCAAAACTTATCTTACTATTATCCTTAATTAAGGCTGTTAAACACCTCTGCTCTAGCGAAAGACTGGCCTACTGGTGACGGGGATATCGCTCCTATAATAATCGCTCATACAGATTTTTTAAATAAATGATCTTACACTCATCCTCCATGAAAAATTTGGTGAGATTTCTCTTGAATTTTACCTTCCTCATCCTTATCCCATTATTGTAAAAATACGGGTAGCTCGAATGACTAGCTGGACGTGGTGCACAAAAACACAATGATAAGTAAAACCACCCTTAGCGCACTTGGCTAAGATTACGATCTTTTCGTCATAGGCAAACCAGTATATTGTGGGCCTGACGCCATAGACCGTGCGACCACCTGCGTGGGTATAAATTTTAGTTGAAATAAGACATGTTTATCACGAAAACCATTGAACAAGTTAGAAAACCCGGGCGCCACATTTACTACCCTATTACACCCGCGGTTGGAATGTGATATCTTAGATATGTATGTGGACAAACTCGTATGGACGGAGTCGGTAATGAATGGGTGCTGAGGAAGTACCGTTTGGAAGGGAATCTGATTGGTCATGTTAAAGAAGTGTCTTACGGTGGTTTGGGCATGTTGAGAGGATGAGTGTGGATCGAGTGGAATTATTGGGAATAAAAGGTCATGTATGACTTAATGTATGGGTATTGTTGAAGAGAAGGAGTATACAAGGATTGGGAAATGTGGAGAGAGTTAGTGAGGGTGGATGAAGTACGGAGAGATTCGGTATGTATGTATGTATGTATGTATGTGTGTATGTATGTGTGTATGTGTATATATGTATGTATGTATGTGTGTGTATGTGTGTGTATGCATGCATGTGTGTATGTGTGTATATATGTATGTATGTATGTATGTATGTACATGTATGTATGTATGTGTGCATGTATGTGTGTATGTGTATATATGTATGTATGTGTATGTATGTATGTATGTATGTATGTGTGTATGTATGTGTGTATGTGTATATATGTATGTATGTATGTATGTATGTATGTATGTATGTGTGTATGTGTGTATGTATGTGTGTATGTGTATATATGTATGTATGTATGTGTGTGTATGTGTGTGTATGCATGCATGTGTGTATGTGTATATATGTATGTATGTATGTATGTATGTACATGTATGTATGTATGTGTGCATGTATGTGTATATATGTATGTATGTATGTGTATGTATGTATGTATGTATGTATGTATGTGTGTATGCATGTATGTGTGTATGTATGTATGTATATATGTATGTACATGTATGTATGTATGTATGTATGTATGTACATGTATGTATGTGTATGTATGTATGTATGTATGTATGAATGAATGTGTGTATGTATGTATGTGTGTGTGTATGTATGTATGTATGTATGTGTGTATGTATGAATGAATGTATGTATATATGTGTGTATGTATGTATGTATGTTTGTTTGTTTAAGAGGAGTGCGTATAAAACACGAATTAGTTGCAGGTTTTATATTAAATATTTGTTTTTGTCAAAATAACATAGAATAATTATCCGTTAAAAACATGAGTTTTTCTTCACGTGGTGATTTTCTTCACAATTGTTGAATATCTCCCAAAGGTGTCCTGGGAATTTAATGACAACTTTTTCTCTTCATTTAAAAAGTTTTTTCATCTAATTCCGCTATGCTCACGACAGATATTCAACCAATGTTGATATGATCAGGTGAAGAAAATTTAACTCTTGTGTTTCTACTAGAGAAATATTTGATCTATTTTGGCGAAAAAAATTGTTTACATTAGAAACCGCATAAACAATAACATTTACACGCCCAAGAGAGTCGCGAAAATGCAAAAAAAAAAAAAAAATCTCAGTGTATCCGACTGGGATTCGAAACACGACCTCCCCGTCACCAGCCTACTACACAAGACGAGAACCTCGCGTTGGCCCACGAGGGTCAATATATTGTTTTTTTCTAGGTTAATTAAAAGGTAATGGGGTGGAACTAGGCTCGGGTTCCTCCAGCCCATTTACGGTGCCTTTTGGTATGAGCAGCCTCCCCAATTTCTGCCCCCCCAAAAATATATAAAGCAGGAATGAGGAAAGAACTGGAG
>CABEEJ010000009.1:131854-177553 GCA_901482245.1 Timema douglasi | reverse complement strand
TATATATATATATATACATATATATATATATATATATATATAGCGATAGTTTTGTGTTATTATAATGTTTTTTAATAAACTTTTTGACGAAAAAATAAGTTACATTTTATTGTTTTATTATTAATTCACAACTGAAAATATTACAAGTTTCAATAGAGTAAAAATGATTCCAACTGTCTCATAATTTAATGTGAAACTTAGGCTTGCTTTTTTGAACACAACGACTTAGTTCGCGGTTGCATCTTTGATAGGCACAAACAAAGTTCTTCTTCCACATACAACAGTCTATTATTCCTCTGTTTGGTTTTTGTAATCGTTAAACACGAAATTGTTTTCTCACACAAGTACGATGTTGATAATTGTATAAATATGTTTATAGCTTTCTGGGACATGGCAAGAAACTCCCTTTTCACTTGATGTCTAAGACATCCAATGGCAGCACATTAAATTTAATTTTAAAGTGTGCGATCATACTCCAGTTCAGCCAATTGTTCTTCTTCCTGCAGGATGAGTTAATTTTTTGAACTGCTAGGAGAATCTGTGGAAGGGTATCCTGACCCAATCATACTCTTCCGATGACAAAGAAGGGAAGTACTTGACAAGATTTTCAGCCAGAGATTTCATATGGCCAGAAATCAGGGTCATAATGGCTTCATGGTGGTTGTCAATTGTAATTCTCTGAAGATAAGAAAATAGGGGTAACCTTTCAAAATTACCCTTAAAAAATATGTTTTTCCAAACACCAATTTTAATTATGAATGATACAAGTTTGTCTGTACACTTCATAATATTTTACTTGGGACCTTGCATGTTGGTGTTCAACTTATTTAGGTGTTCATAAATATTTGCCCAGTATGCCAGTTTCAGGAACCTCAAGATAGTTGGAAAAATAACTTTTATTGTTCTCTCTGAAGAAAATCTGGAGCTGCTCTCATAGTTTAATATGCGTTCCAAAATTTTCCCCTTGAAAGCCATCCAAACTAGGTGTGTAGAAGAAGGGTCACGTGGTCTTAACCAATGTTTTCACAAATTTTTGTAAACATGCGGGACTGCAAAGGACGCTGCTTGATTAAAGTTAACTATGTTAACAGCTGTATCAATAACATGAATCAAATCTTCTACAATCGTTTTAGAAACCAGAACTTCTCTATGAAGAAAGCAGCGGGTCGTTATAATGTCTGGATCCTTTTCTTTGACGAGAGTAACATATCCCTTTAGTGAGCTATTACAAATTCTCGCGGAAACCCTGGTTGGGAATCACTGATCTAACGTATAGTATGTTTTAATATCTCATAGAAAAATTACGAGTATATAAACGTAAGACTCCCATATTTAATCACCAGGAGGGGGTCTATTACCCCTGGGCCCTTACCTACTAATGGTCTAGTCCCGAAACCAATCAACGGTAAATGCGTATTTTGGGGCTACAAACATTATTGTTTTAACATGTGTGGTAATAAGCTTACTCGCCACTCACTAATTAAACCCATTTTATATGTTGTTTAGAATTACTGTTATTGTTTCAATATCGAATGCTGTTGTTGCTAACAGTGGACAGTCCATTTACGCAATATTTACATTACAAAACGCGTAAGAGAGTTAAATCATCAGAAAAAAACTCCTGAGCCGGCTACAACAGGAACCTGTTTGTACATCACACACACACATATATATATATATATATAAATATATTATATATTATTATATATATTTATATATAATTAAATATATTATATATTATTATATATATTATATTTATGTATATAAATATATTATATATTATATTTATGTATATAAATATATTATATATTATATTTATATATATAAAAATATATATTTATGTGTATATACATAAATATATATATTTATATATATAAAAATATATATTTATGTGTATATACATAAATATATTATATATTATATATATATATAAATATATATTTATGTGTATATACATAAATATATTATATATTATATTTATATGTATATATAAATATATAAAATACATACAGGAAAATTAGAACGTCGATATCGGTATTTTGTTATTAAAACTTATATCTCACAATTATAGCACAATTATAGGTTTTTTTTCAAAACAACCAGGCTGAACTATATGTTAATTGCACTTACTTTATTTTATATTTTCACAGTGACCATTTATTATTATGTTCTATTTATGTTTTAGATAAACCACAACCTATTTCAAATACAAATTAAAATATATTATTATCTTTACTTTATGTATATGTAGTACATATATTAATTTATTAAATATCCAATATTTAGGTGTATCAAATCTAATAAATTGTAGTAAATGTTAATAATGTTACTGAATTGACTTTAAACGCTTATTTTAGTTTCTTAGTAACTTAAGCGTATCTAATGGGTCCTGGAAGACTATTGAATAGCCTAATAATAATAAAGGAAATTTTAAATTGAAAACCGAAATTGGACTTGCTATTTGTTTTTTAAAAGTGGTTAAAAACAAGGGAAACTAGGATGATTATTAAACAAACTGTGTACTTTTTAAATATTTACCTATCATTTCCTTTAATATTTATTCACAATTTACAATTTTGTATAAGCTTTTTTCCCTAGTGACTTAATAAAATTATTTTAAAATAAACTAAAATTTAGGAAGTTTATCTATGTAATTATTTTTAATAATAAATCTTAAAGTAAGTTTGAGTTTTAATAACTTACTTTTGTAATTAAAACAAATCTATACATAGCATTTCGTTATTTAGTATGATAAGATCTCGCACTTTAGAAACAATTTTTGTGTTTACTTAAGGAAAGCATGTTTTTGCTTGAAAACTACTGTTTTTTCCCCTCTCTACCTGTCATATGTTCGAAAGTTCGGTACTGTGCAAACACGAGATGTTCATAAGCTCTGCTTCCTCCGAGCTCATGTTTAGTAGCGAATTCCCCACGCCACATCTATACCCGAAACTTCAATGTTCAGACATCTTCTCCTAAGAGAATACATCTTTTCCTCTCAAACGACAATTTTTTTTAAGGTGGCGAGGGTGGGAGAGACATGTTTGGTTAAAGTAAATACCCTGGAGATATCAACTCTCGTTTCTGAAACATTATACTTTTTATAGTAGTTCGAATGATTTAGAAATACAATTGCATATATCTCACGTGTTCGACAGCTTAGCTTAGTCGACACCATGTCTGTCTATTGAGCTAAGGATCCCGGGTTCGATTCATGACATGGCCCAAAATTAATTATTTGGTGAAATATGGGGTTTACCTTTTAACATTGATAAATTAATGGCTGGAGACTGGATTCTGTGCCTTTCCTAGTGTTAAGTTAAAATATAGGGCATAAGAATCTATGACAGACCTAGCAAACCGGTGGTGGAAACTATATGGCTTGAATATCAAACTGACCCGGACCACAGACTGGAAACAGTAGACCTAATGGATGTAAAAGTAAAGACAATCGCTTACTCGTATTATTTTATAAACTTAGGTAAGATTGTAATACAACCAGATTGTTTAACACTGGTGGTCAGAGTTCCTGGCTGCAGATCCAGAGGTCCCGGGTCCGATCCCCAGCGCTTTCAAAATGTACATGTGAAGTATTGGGTCTAAACAGGGTTAAACTCAGCTTCGCGAGATAAGAGGAGCTATTTGAATAAAGAAGTAGCAGCTTCAGTTTAGAAAACTGAGATAACAAGCTGAAGCAATCGTTAAGCTGACCTCATTACAATCTATATCCGCAAAATGTTGGCACTATCATCGATAACGGCGGTGGCCGCTCGGTCAGTATAGCATGATTGTGGGTTCACCATGGATTAAAAAAAAATACCTACCCAATATGTTATACTTAAATTTGTTTTGTTAATATTTAATAAGAAAACAAAACTATAACATTTTTATAAATAGTCATAATTTACTTTGGAGTTGCCACGCAATCCGTATGAAACAGGCACTAAAAAATAATTGAAGAAAAAAATATGTTTTATTCCTTAGAGTTCGTGTCTGGGTTATGATGAGCACGAGGAGATTGAAAACTAAAGTAGATTTAAGGTGTGAAAGTAGGTCACGTGAGTTAAGAGCAGTGTTTTATGCAAATTTTATAGCAAAACATTTTGTTTGGCCAAAATAAATAAAATATTGTTTCATTAGAAACATATAGAGTTTAATTCTCTTCATATGTTGATATCAACATTTGTTGAAGAATATTTATCATGAGTATAGCGACATTAGGTGTGAAACTTTTTAAATTAAGATAAAAAGTTGTCATTAAATTCCAGGCCATCCTGTGCATGTATTTAACAACTGTTGATATCGCCATGCGAAAAAATTAAACTCCATATTTCTATTGGGGCAATATTCGATTTATTTTGACCAAAAAAGTTTTGATACAAAAACATGCAAAAACATTGGCCTTAACTCGCGTTCCATACAATCCCACCTTAATCCCAAACTGTCTGGTCTGAACAGAGAAAACGGGGTTTGAATATTGGTTCTACTTTCACGCAAATTTGAATACATTCTATGTACAATTCTATCATCCTTATTACGCTAGTGAAAATATGCGTAAGGCCTGGACAGGTATTTAGATGTGCAGTACAAAATTAAGGTAATAATTTGTTCCCTTATTAGTACTTTTAACACAAGGCTCACTAGCGTCTTGTTGTAAAGAAGTCAGGATTAAGGGGGTAACTTAGGATATATATATATATCGACATTATCATAGGGAAATAATGGGAAAACTAAAGTGAAAATTACATGTTATAAAACTCCTCTTGGATACGAACCCTGACCTCCCCAGAAAATTAGGAATAACATTATTTCAAATCTAGCAACTTTTACTGTTTGTCCACCGATACACTCTAGGTTGTTATGTATTTGATTACTTGTTTTATAAATGATTGATTCACTCCAAGTTCTTACATCTTAGTTCGATTGATTGAATGAAGGTTTACCCTTTTCATAGTGAAGAATTAACGGCCTGGAGCTGGATGTTGTGTTTGTTATAGATTTGAGTTAGTTTATAAGTCATGTGCGGTTATGATGATTCGGTTCAGAAAGTGTACGTTAAATAACTTTTTTTTTAAACTCGTAAATATAACTTAAATGTACCCGTCTGTTATAATTGCACTATGCCTGCTAAACACTGGAGTAGCGTGGGTAGTATATCAATCAGGGGCATAAAGTGAAACTTAGAACGTGAGTGGGAACACATTTTTATTTACTAGAACTTGTACTTTTTTTAAAAAAAGAAAAAAAAGAAAAAAAGCAATTTAATAAATTTACTTAAGTATTTAAAATCAACTCAATCAACACAAAGTAACATATGCCCAAGATCTAAAATATGGGATAACCCAATTTAGAACAACATATCTTACGTTAGTCACCTATTTCTAAAATAAATAATTAAATGTGTACATAATATGAAGAACTATGCATCATTACTACTAAAAGCATTTAGCTACCATACAGGGTTATTTAGCCTTGTTCGTTCAGCGACGATAGCGAGTAATGAATACACACAAATACTCTCCTAAGCTTCAAATTACGTCCAATTCTAGTTTAATTAAATACTCTATTAATGTTTAACGAAATGTTTACTATTGGTTTTATTTGATTACATTGTATGTTACTGAAACAATTTCTGCAATCAAAACATTAACAAAAAAGCAAAAATATGTGCTTTTTTTACACTTAAAAATCTGTATTTTAAATTACACGCCGACTATTCCGTTGGATTCGAGTTTTAGATAAAAAATACAAACTTAATTTTTTGTGGCAACGTTTTTTTCAGCACCACGTCTTACTACCCGTTTGGCTTGTACGAATATGTGGATATTAGCTTAAAGTTCTAGGGATGATAAAGGCTGAATTTAGAGGAACTGTACCCGCATTTGAGTGGAAGGAGAGAGAAGATAAATTAGGATACACCACCCTCAAAACAAATTTATATGTAATGCACCCGCATTTACGTGGTGCTAGAATAGAAAACTATTTAAGATAGACCACCCTCAGTACACCTTACTGGGATGCGAACCCTGATTTTTCTGTCACTGACGGTTCACTCTATTTAGAGTGTTGCCTCAGAACTTTCACGCACCTAAATATGGCATTTAATTTCACATTTCAGACTTTAATAAAAAAAGTATATATTTACTTTTCCTCGATCCCTTGAAGAGAGAAGTATTGGGATAGTAAAAAAAACAACCGTGAGATTTTGAGAAATGTCGACGTTTCATGACCCCATGAAACATCAAAAATGTTTTTTGCGATGCCGTCTGTCTTTATCTTGGAATAGAGCCGAAAAAATTTTACCGATCGGGTTAAAACTTGGTATCTAACATTTTCATAAAGTTATTTCGATGAGTTTTTGGAATTTTTTCATCCAACCCCAAAATTAATGGAGGTTTACTGAAGGGTACAAAGAGATAAAATAGATTTTCTCAAAATACGCTCTAGCGATTTTGATTGAATTTTGTATCTAGACACTGTTAAACCTTTAAAAAAATTTGCAACTCTAGTTTTCTCATAAAAAAAAGACTTTAAGGTCACTTTAAATAAGCAGAAATTTCCAACTTTAATCATATATCCGCAACTCTTTGAGTTAAAAAATAACTTTTCACTCTAAAGTTTAAGTGCTGTTGAAATAAAAAATAAAAAAATTAATCTGAAATGTATTTTCACAAATCCAATAATTTCTGAACTATAAGCAATAATATATTTATATTTTTGTGGAGTGATTATAAATATGACATTGATTGTTATGCTCATTGGTGGACAGAGATTCTCCTAGTTTCTTAATGTTTCTGTAACAGTATTATTATATAAATGTATGCTCTTTGGTGGAGTGTTTATTAACATATTTTACGAGTGGTTTTTTTTTAGCAATTGTCTCTATTTTAAGATGAAAGAGAGAGAAAGTTGGTAGCTTGCACCATATCATTTATTATAGCTCAGAAACAAGCTTATTTATTTTATAAAAATATATTTCAAATAAAAATTTTTATTTTTAAGAGTAATACAAGTCTACAACGATAAGTAATTTTGTATCTCAAAAAGCTAAGGAGATATGATCAAAATTGGAAATTTCCGCTTAAGTTAAGTATCCTTAAAGCTATTTTCACGAGAAAATAATATCATTTTGTTTGTAATGTTAATAAAAACATAGATACAAAATTTAATCAAAATTGTTTTGAAAAAAAAATCGAATTTTCTCATTTTGCCCTTCATAAAATTGCCCTTAATTTTAGTGTGAGATATCTAATTTCAAAATTCTTTGGAGGAATCTTATGAAATCCCTGGATTCCAAGTTTTAACCCGATCGGTAAAATTAATTCTCATTTAGATAGAGATACAAACACACGGACAGACGGCACCGCGAAAACCACTTATTCGGTTTCAGTCGGTCATGAATCGTCCACACTTATCAAACTATCAATTTAGATTATTTTTTTATGATTACAATACTTCTATCTCTAAGGGGTCAAGAGAAATTAAAAAATGATTTCATTTTTCCCCTCGTTTTATTTTTAACTGCGCCATCTTTGAACATAACAAAGCAAAGCCATGAGCTAGTGTTTGTTAAAACTGGAACTAGGTTATTAATTCTGTTGCAATATTCATCATGCCTTAGTTGGTAGCTAATGAGACATCTCTTCCCTCATTCAACTGACAAGTCGGAAGACTCATCTCTGTAAAGAAATGGATTAAAAGCCATACCATGGGCTAAAAACGAGTATGCTTCATTAGTATGGGACGGATTTATGGGCACTAAAATTTAGGAGTGTGTGAATACCCAAAAATTCGAGTCTGAGTCGAGAATTAGTATCTGCTTGAAATCGACTCAAAGATTTGTACAAAACTCGAAAAAATTTAGAAGGCCCTACTAGGAATTTTCGATCGTTTTCTCGGAAATTCCTAGTTTGATTAATTTTATTCAATTATAAAATATTATTTTATAGCATATTGCCCCTCAATATATCTTTTTGTCTAGTTAAAAAATTGTACGATTATATTAAATTTATTTGAAAATTTAAATTTGTTTGATAGTAAATTTTCTCACCATAAAAGTGTAGTTCTAAAAATAATATGCTTATACATATTCAAGATATATATCTGGATTTGTTACAGAAATCCATCTTGAAATATTTCTTGTACAAATATTGTTATATACTACTCATGCACGAATAAAATTCATTTTCATCCACACTCAACTCCAACTTGACTCGAAGGGAAAAATGGCTACTCGGAAAGCCCTACTAAAATGCAAATGAGATAGCCAAATAGGCTTTAAAAAGAACATAAAGATAGGCATTATAAAGTAAAAATAGTAAAAGAAGCTAATTAAAAACCCCATTTTATGTATTCTTTACCCTATCACATTTTTTTATAAAGTCACATTAATTACTATTATAGTTGATTATTAAATACTTCTCAAGATATTAATGTGTAGATTTAAACAATAAAATAAATACTTAATAAAAACCTTAAAACTTAGAAGAGCTTTTCCATAATTTTATTTTTATTTTTTAGCACCCCTTTTAGCAACCGAGTTGACTTTGAGCAGATTTACTAGTTATGACTTATGATTATGTGTTAGGGACGAGTAAGGTTGAATTTAAAGGAAGTGTACGATAGAAGAGAGAGAGGAAGAGAGAGTGGAAATCCATTTAGTAAAAACGATCATCAGTACATTCGACCGGGATTCAAACACCAATCTTCCCGTCACCGGAAATAAATTATATGGCGAGAGTGACTCCTTTGATTATTTGACCTGCGATGGTGGTTTGCCACTATTTAGCAAAAAAGAAAAAAGAAAAAGAGAGATAAAAGGCATTTTAAAGGCTCTTATTTGTACAATAGGCATTACCTAACAGAACATACATTTTTATAGGCACTTTACCATTATCATATTATCTTCTTAATCATCTAAGATATTAAAGTTCTTATCTCTCTCTTAAATTTTATGCACTGGATAATCATGGCCGAAGCATGTTTGTTGAAAACAGTTGCTACCAACATAATTATTTAAGAAGAATGTCTGCCAGAAGTAATTAAACTTTAGCGACTGGGATGTAATTTCTCATGGAAAAGTTCTAAAATGAAAATAAACAGGGATTGAAAGAGCAGAAACACATTGCTTCAATAGCCAGTGTTGAAATAAACCTTATAAAAACATCTCTTCTTTCCAATAAGAGTTTGTATCAATTCTTCGATCACGTCGAAAGTGTTTACTGACGTCATCGTTTAAATTTAGATTTAAAATATCTTACCTTGAATGATGTAATATTATAGTATACTACGTTTCTGTTCTATATTGTTGCAGTAGTACAAAGCTATGTTTTATTTATAAAAGTTATTTTATAAAATAAACATGTGTAACTTTCACGATCCATTATAGGAATATTATACAGGGTGTTCTCGGGTTAAACTTTGGGAGGTGGTGGTGGATCAAATAACTAACTAAAAAAATATTTTGAAGATTTTTTCGTTTTTGCTTTCTTTTCGCACAAACAGAAAAAGCTACACAAAAAGTAAATAATAAAGAAAAGTACCAAAAAACATAACCAAGCGGTTTATGTCACTAGTCAAACGTCATACAGGCACAGAGACGACACCAGCTGGTGGGGGTTACCATGTACTTCAGCTATCACATCGTGACAATGTTGCCAATTCAGCGAATTTTACTGCTCTGAAATGACTAGTTTTCATTTTTAGCGCCTAGTGACTAGCCTGGCAACTGGAAACTTTCCTTAATTTTCTGTCAAGTTCACGTTCATTATTTTAAATTTCAATGCTGTAGGGTTGAACTACCGTACTGAAATGCATTGTTTCGGTCTATAGAAGAACTCTAAGCTATCTGTCATTCACAAATCACAATTACATTGTTCCGGATTCGGGGATCACCTCACTCCACTAATCTATCTTACATTCAGTTCAGATTAATGTATGTATTTTTTGTTTGGCGACAAATATGAAGACTTTTAATTTTTCATTTAGCGAAAATCTAGCGACTTTATGGTTATAATCTAGCTACAGTAGCCCTATGGCTTCTTTGGTGCTGACTGACAGCTCACAGCTGACTTCTGACATACAACATTTAGGTATATAACTAAATGTTGACTGTCAGAAGTGACAGCTGCCAAACACATGTTTTTGCAGATCATATGGTTCGGCGTAAGGATACATAATTTGGTCTGGTAGCTTTTTAAATCTGTCAGTTGTCAGCTGTGAGCTGTCAGTCAGCACCAAAGAAGCCATGGGACTACTGTACAACACTTATAGGGTCGTTGGCAACACTGAATCATGACGTACACGGCAAACAAGTGAGAGAGGAAAAAAAGTACATCCAATGGTGGAATTTGAGCCTCATCAGCGTCAATATAACATAATTACAAATTTTACGTCCTGAACCGTGTGACCCTTAAAGTGGGCTAGGGCTTGGGAAAAAACAAAACAAACTAATTTCCTTTTTTTTAAAAAAAGTACACCATATTTTTATCTTATTTTTTATAAGACGTTTGGTAAAAGTTTGTAAAAGGGGACATAGTTGAAATATTATGTTAACCCTTGCTCTTAGAAACAAGGGCTGGTGAGCTCTTTTCCTCCTTCCATCTCTCTTATTCCTCTTGTGTCCTCTCGACGAAGAAGCAGCCAGGGTCTTTTGTTCCTCACATAAGAGGAGGCTATACTTCTCGTTAGAGTCGAGAGCAGATTTTGGAGCAGAAAGATCCTTTACCTCTCAACAACGAAAAGCGTTAGTTTTGTTGTGCGAGATGAAAAATATTTAACGAGTTCTTTCAAAACACGGGTTTTTATTAATACACGGTTAAAACTAAAACTGGTCCAACAAACCGATCCTTAAGCTCTGTAGATGGAGCATATTATGCTTGTTGATATAGAGGGGCTACAATATCAATCGTTAGAACATTTATCTACTGATATAATGGGTCACAATATATCAGTTGGTAGAACATTTGTCTGTTGATCTAAGAGGTCACAATATATCAGTTGGTAGATCATTTGTCTGTTGATCTAAGAGGTCACAATATATCAGTTGGTAGAACATTTGTCAGTTGATCTAAGAGGCCACAATATATCAGTTGGTAGAACATTTGTCTGTTGATCTAAGAGGTCACAATATATCAGTTGGTAGAACATTTGTCTGTTAATCTAAGAGGACAAAATATATCGGTTGGTAGAACATTTGTCTGCTGATCTAAGGCAGTCACAGTATATCAGTTGGTAAGTACGAGGGTTTTAGATCTTGTTTTCCGTTTCAAGCGGCGGTTGCTCCAAATGAGTTTTGTTTAATAGCTCATCTACAGTAATTTGTTTTATAATTCTAAGCAATAGATTAAGTACCCTGGGCATATTTTAAAATATTTTACATGATTTATTGCGCGAATGACATCTGAAAACTTGTAACAATAGTGATTTTATATTAATATAATGAACTTTGGAATACAGTACATATTAATAATTTGTTTTATGTCTAACTTGATCACAAAGGAAAATGTTCAACTTTGAATCCAAAGAGAAATCTTAATTCACTCAGAGTCGCAGCTTCCCGGGCGTGGAATGCTCTTTCTCCCACAGCGAGGGACTTCACTGAGTTGGCTGCTTTCAAAACCGCAGTCACGCGGAATATTATTTCTAACAGAGTCTAGTTCTGCATGCTTTTGTAAACATTTTAAATGAAACTGTTTATAAGTAAACGCTGGAGTAATTGTATGAATGAAGGAATGAATGAAATAATGGATGGAGGTAATCTAACGATTATATTAAAAATTTTAAACACTCATTTTATATTCACTATTGGTGACCTGGCGGTCTTGGGGTAAGGTGTCAGACTTCTGTGCTGGCGGCCGGGGTTCAATCCTCGGTCCCGGCACAGATTTATCTGATAACCAAACCCTTCCTTCACCTCTGACAAGACATCTTGGGAATGTGGGGAATGCCAGGCCTCCACCGTGGTTCGGGTTCCACGTTAAACTGTAGGTCCTCAATTTCATCTCACAATCACCCACCACTACACATTAGCGTAAGTGCGTAAAACCCGAACGGGTAGTAAGACGTAGTGCTAATAATAATAATAATAATAATAATAACAATAATAATAATAATAATATATTCACTATTGTTTATGTAAGCGTGTATAGTTTAATTGGTTGAGTATAGACCAGACAAACTAGCTTTAACTTCGCCAAAATGTTGCAAATTAAAGACAATAAATAATACTATAGTAACGATAAGAACACGGAGGTAGCGAGGTCTGCTGTTCACAGAACTACTAGTAAGACTGTGGTAACGATAATAACATAAAGGGAGGTTTACTATTCACAGAACTACTAGTAGGACTGTAATAACAATAATAACATAAAGGGAGGTTTACTATTCACAGAACTACTAGTAAGACTGTAATAACAATAATAACATAAAGGGAGGTTTACTATTCACAGAACTACTAGTAAGACTGTAATAACAATAATAACATAAAGGGAGGTTTACTATTCACAGAACTACTAGTAAGACTGTAGTAACGATAATAACATGGAGGGAGGTCTACTGTTCACAGAACTACTAGTAAGACTGTAGTAACGATAATAACATGGAGGGAGGTCTACTGTTCACAGAACTACTAGTAAGACTGTAGTAACGATAATAACATGGAGGGAGGTCTACTGTTCACAGAACTACTAGTAAGACTGTAGTAACGATAATAACATGGAGGGAGGTCTACTGTTCACAGAACTACTAGTAAGACTGTAGTAACGATAATAACATGGAGGGAGGTCTACTGTTCACAGAACTACTAGTAAGACTGTAGTAACGATAATAACATGGAGGGAGGTCTACTGTTCACAGAACTACTAGTAAGACTGTAGTAACGATAATAACATGGAGGGAGGTCTACTGTTCACAGAACTACTAGTAAGACTGTAGTAACGATAATAACATGGAGGGAGGTCTACTGTTCACAGAACTACTAGTAAGACTGTAGTAACGATAATAACATGGAGGGAGGTCTACTGTTCACAGAACTACTAGTAAGACTGTAGTAACGATAATAACATGGAGGGAGGTCTACTGTTCACAGAACTACTAGTAAGACTGTAGTAACGATAATAACATGGAGGGAGGTCTACTGTTCACAGAACTACTAGTAAGACTGTAGTAACGATAATAACATGGAGGGAGGTCTACTGTTCACAGAACTACTAGTAAGACTGTAGTAACGATAATAACATGGAGGGAGGTCTACTGTTCACAGAACTACTAGTAAGACTGTAGTAACGATAATAACATGGAGGGAGGTCTACTGTTCACAGAACTACTAGTAAGACTGTAGTAACGATAATAACATGGAGGGAGGTCTACTGTTCACAGAACTACTAGTAAGACTGTAGTAACGATAATAACATGGAGGGAGGTCTACTGTTCACAGAACTACTAGTAAGACTGTAGTAACGATAATAACATGGAGGGAGGTCTACTGTTCACAGAACTACTAGTAAGACTGTAGTAACGATAATAACATGGAGGGAGGTCTACTGTTCACAGAACTACTAGTAAGACTGTAGTAACGATAATAACATGGAGGGAGGTCTACTGTTCACAGAACTACTAGTAAGACTGTAGTAACGATAATAACATGGAGGGAGGTCTACTGTTCACAGAACTACTAGTAAGACTGTAGTAACGATAATAACATGGAGGGAGGTCTACTGTTCACAGAACTACTAGTAAGACTGTAGTAACGATAATAACATGGAGGGAGGTCTACTGTTCACAGAACTACTAGTAAGACTGTAGTAACGATAATAACATGGAGGGAGGTCTACTGTTCACAGAACTACTAGTAAGACTGTAGTAACGATAATAACATGGAGGGAGGTCTACTGTTCACAGAACTACTAGTAAGACTGTAGTAACGATAATAACATGGAGGGAGGTCTACTGTTCACAGAACTACTAGTAAGACTGTAGTAACGATAATAACATGGAGGGAGGTCTACTGTTCACAGAACTACTAGTAAGACTGTAGTAACGATAATAACATGGAGGGAGGTCTACTGTTCACAGAACTACTAGTAAGACTGTAGTAACGATAATAACATGGAGGGAGGTCTACTGTTCACAGAACTACTAGTAAGACTGTAGTAACGATAATAACATGGAGGGAGGTCTACTGTTCACAGAACTACTAGTAAGACTGTAGTAACGATAATAACATGGAGGGAGGTCTACTGTTCACAGAACTACTAGTAAGACTGTAGTAACGATAATAACATGGAGGGAGGTCTACTGTTCACAGAACTACTAGTAATACTGTAGTAACGATAATACCATGGAGGGAGAGAGGTCTACTGTTCACAGAACTACTAGTAAGACTGTAGTAATGATAAGAACATGGAGGGAGAGAGGTCTACTGTTCACAGAACTACTAGTAATACTGTAGTAACGATAATAACATGGAGGGAGCGGGGTCTACTGTTATTTATTTGAGATATTTAACATGCATTTTCGGAACCCACTAGTTATATCAATACACGAGAATTTCTTTGAGCGAGAGTAAAAGGGAATACTAATTTTGGCCGGGAAAGGTATTTTCACATACCATCTAGGGCTCTTTTACATGTCACAATCTACATAGGACCGACTAAGCAACATCAATATTTAAATATATCCCATTTATATTATATTGCTATAAAGAACTGACTTCTTTTATAATTTATTATAATATATACTAATTATTGAAACTATAATATGACACTAAAATAATGTATTTGATGAACATATACTGTTTATGTCCACCGATTCAAAAGAATAAGGTTTAGGATGTTTTCTGTTTGTTCATTTTTGTTTAGCCTAAATGATCGTAAGGATACCTTACACATTGCTTACAAAGGAAAAAATACATTTATTTGAAAACTTCTCTTTGGTTTATGATTCAATTGAACTCAATTAAAAAGGCACTTGTTTACCGTCATGCATTCTCATAGGTCATATTTCCCCCAAAATATCAAGATAGCTTTAATACTAAATTGTGTACGTTAAAATTTGCGTTGTTGATTTTATTTTAAATGTTTCCTTTTTAAATATTTTAGTGCATTTTTAAATAAGCTCATTTTCATATTTATGAAGACTACGTTACCTAACTCAACATACAATAAAAGTTTTAAAAAACATTGTTTTGTCACGTTTTATACCAATAAATTTATTTATAATTTTTTCTCCACCCATATCTAGTTATATGGCGTTCATATCCAAACAAAATAAATTGAAACGTACAATGTTCTCATTTACAAACGAATTCAGCGCGTTTTTAATATTCGATATTTAGACATTGTCCTCACAATAGGAATAAATAAAATACAAAATCAAAATAGTTTACTCAAAGCAAAATTAAAGTTGGACATACATATATCTATAAGGGTGTGCGAGTAGGTATTTTTTTATTTAGAGTTGAGTTCGAATCGACCTTGAATTAAAACGTCTAGTTTTTTTTAACACGAGTAACACAAAGTAATATTTGTTCTAAAACTATTTCATGGTATTTTTTTGTAATAGATTCATTTAAAAATCATAAGTACAAACACACATCTTTTAAATAAAAAATATATAATCACACAAATTAAGATTTTAAAATTATATTTAATATAAATGTACAATTTTTTTAATAAGGCAAAAGTAAATATTAAGATACAACAGTTTCTATGAAATCATATCTTAAAATCGAATCAAATTAATTAAACTCGGATTTTTCTAGAAAAAAAATAAATCGAAAATTTGAGTTAAGTAAAAATTTTTGAGTCGAGCTTGAGCAGCTATTAAATCTCGACTCGAACCCGAATTTTAAGTATACCGTACTCACTTATTGTATATATGTTTCTGTGACTCTTTTTTTATACCATTTATCAAATTATATATTTTTTCCAGCATTGGTCATTCATCACCATTAGATCATCAATCTTTTGATTGGTTTGCTGTAGCTCTCTACTTTTGTATTTCTTGGTCCTAATTTTCTACCTCTTTGTACTTTCTTCTACTAACATCGTTCACTTCCTGATTAACATACTCCAGTCTTGCTCTCTCACATGGATATCTCCATTTCACATCTTATTATCTTTGTCAAACAATCATTTATCAGTATTTGGTCTACCACGATAACTTTTCTTTGTTGTATACCTTTCCAAAGTTTCCTTTCTTCATTTGATTTTATTAACACTTCTGTATTTGATACCATCTTCAACCGCTATTATTTTAAACATTCTTCTGTAGAACCACATTTATAATGCTTATAATTGTTAGAGAAAGATCGCCGTGGGTCAAGTGAACCGAAACAAACAAGATAACACAATAAAACAAACATTAGTCAGCACAATAAAGTTACAAGTAACGAGTTCACGAATGTGCGTCCCCAAACTATAACGGCCATGGCTCGACTGTCTATTGTCTGGTAAAGACACACGCTGCGCATGCGCCATCACAGATATGGCTACACTAAACAACTGCAACTCGTCATAAAAGAATACCAACATTCCAACAATAATCGTGTATTTTCAGCTGCATCAATTGTCCATGTCCCACATTTAAAAAGTGTGATGCTCCAAACAAATATATTTAGGAACATTCTCTTGATTCCCAAATTTATTCTAGTCGAGTTTAGTAATGTCATCTTACAATATTTAAAAAACAACATATTTGCTTAAATCCCTTCAGAAAAGCAGAGAGCAAAAATGGCAAAAGGGAGCCATTGTTGAAGCTTTGCCAAATGATTTGGTAGATGGCGTGAGCTAAATTTTGAATATATGTTGTAATTATTACACTATAATTAACATAAATTAAATGATGAAAGTTTTTAATCAATTAAGTTAAGTAGAAAATATTTGTGTTAAAAATACACATAAAAGTAGTGGTAAAATTGAAAGTTCATGGTTTTAAAGATGTAAACTAAATTTAAGAATATGATATGTTATAATTAAATGCTCATCAAAATAAATTAAATAGGGAAAGTTTTAATCAATTGAATTAAGGCGAAAATGTGTGTGTTAAAAATATACGTAAAAGTAATGGCTATTTTTTTAAAGCACTGCGTCTTACTACTACAGGTTATACGCCTATGCACTGATTACACTAATGGGTTAGGGATTAGGAAGGCTTAATTTAGAGGAAATGCATCCACATTTGCGTGGAGGGAGAGTAGAAAAATATTTAGGAAAATGAACCCTCAGTGCACCCGACCGGGATCGAGCTCCGATCTCCTCGTCTTTGGTAGTCTAGTCTACTGCGAGAGTAGCGTGTTAGACCACGCGACCATCTAAGTGGGTAGTGGTAAAGTTAAAAAGTGTTAATTTTATGGTAGCGAACTAAGTTTAGGCGTATGATATGAATATTCTTTTAAACTCACGTGTCTGTGGTTTCCAAAAGAATGCGGTAAATAACGATCTAGTAGCACTGGATGAAAATAGCCTTTCAATGAACACTGGGAAACGGGACAGCCATCTTTTATTCTAAATTTTGTTTCATATTTTCCTCTATCTCCCTCAAAATAAAAAACCGCTAAAGCACGTTTTAATCAGGACTATGAGATTATATGTGGCAGTGAAATATGGAATATTATTTATTACTCGACGTTGTAAGCCAACTAGGTAAGATTTGAAATAATTAATCAAACTACACATAATTAAAATTTAATAACTACATATTTGATCACTTTATCTTTTATGCTCCTTTGTCCTTCAATAAAAACATGTTATATTACATCATATTAATAAAATCTAATTAATATGGCAGTAGCTATGAATATTAAATAGTATACTTCATCTTTGTTTATTTTGACTGTTTACACAGCATTTTCATCTAATTAAAACCTACTATACAATATGAATATAACATGTATAATTAATAGGTAATTTTACAAACTTTAATTACATAGTTACTGAGTTTATTGATAATAATACTCAGGAATTCAACGCCCTCCTTATAAACAAGTAAACATATCACAAATCATAATATATAGATATATATATAACCAGGACATAGCACATAATATGATATACTTTATCATAGCATCACTCATGCTATCAGGATAATAGGATCGCTCTATAGTTCTATACAAACATTCTAAATTTATCCAATAAAATAGTGATTAATCCCTACTATGACTTTGTTAGTAAAAATTATTAAAATAACTTTAAACCATTTCGTTCACACATTATGAATCATGTGACTGTTTTCTTTAGCGATTAAATTAATTTAATTTTCATAGAAAAAAACCTTATCTTTTAGAACAGTGACTAGATCTACTTTCACATATTCATATGTTAAGTAATGTGGTCTTCATTGTAATATTTTAGGTGACCTGACTGCCTAGGGGTAAGGTGTCAGACTTCTGTGCTGCGGGTCCGGGGTTCAATCCTCGGTCCCAGCACCAATTTATCTGATTGCCAAACCCTTCCTTCACCTCTGACAAGACGTGTATTAATCACAACTTGTGAATATGTGGAATGCCAGGTCTCCATCGTGGTTCGGATCCCACGTTTAACTGTAGGTCCTCCATTTCATCTCACAATCACCCTACCAATACACATTAGCGTAAGTACGTATAACCTTAATGGGTAGTAAGACGCAGTGTTAATAATAATATGTTTTTTTAAATAGATCTTATCAATACCTACAAAATAATAATATAGGAAAGTGTTCTCAATGTTGGCCAGAAAACTATCATGCATAGGTAATTTGCATAACTATTTTGGATGCGTTATTTAATATCAATTTAACTAAACTATACGTAGTTAGACCATATAAAATATATTTTGTTGACAATTTTAAAAATAAATAAAAAAATATTAATATTTATGTGAATTTATTATTTTAAAATTAATTTGTTTCGTTTAATTCAAGTATTTAACTCGATGCATACACTATTTTTTGAATTTAATAAATGCCTTACATTTGTGTTTAGACAAACTATTTTACTATTGTGAGATTATTTTGCAACTTATTGCATCTACATTTTTTGACCCCGGTTCGGTGGACGCATGATTTAAGGCATAATTCTCGTGTTGGACTAGACTGCCGATAACAGGAATATCGGGGTTCGATTAGTTTCTTATTTCACTTGGTTAAACCAGTTTTAGTCTTATCTCAATAGAATTAGCCTCGCAGCGCATTACATTTTAAATATAAGGAAACCAATATTGACGAAATATCACTATATTTAGCCTACGTTTGCTGAACTTTAAATTATCTGTCGATTGTGACAAGTCACCTACTTCCGTGGTCACATGGTCTAAGGTGTCACTCTCACAATAGACTGAACTTCTAGTGATTGAGAGATTGAGGT
Organism: Timema douglasi; assembly: GCA_901482245.1. Classification (NCBI taxonomy): domain Eukaryota; kingdom Metazoa; phylum Arthropoda; class Insecta; order Phasmatodea; family Timematidae; genus Timema; species Timema douglasi. The sequence continues at coordinate 158,214 of CABEEJ010000009.1, read as the reverse complement.
TTGAATCCCTGCCGGGTGTACTGACAGTGGTTAAAAAAAAATTCCACTCTTCTTCCACGCAAAAGCGGGTACAATTTATCTAAATTTAACCTAAATAAAATACAAAGTTATTTGAAAATCAATCTTCAAAAATGGTAATATTTATTCGTTCGTGTCACACTTTTTTTGCATTTGGTGGTAGTGTTGGTGTTAAATTTGGTGACAGTTGTGAGATTTCAGTCGCTAGAATTAATATGGATGCGAAAGACCACATGATTGTGAAATGGATTAAATTTGAATGACCCGCCTCGGTGGCGTAGTTGGCTAACGCGCTAGTCATGTTGAGCTAGACTGCTGAGAACGGGGAGATCGAGGTTCGAATCTCGGTTGGGTGAACTGGGGGAGGTTTTTCTTAAACGGTTTTCCACTCTCCCTCCACGCAAATGTAGGTTCACTTCCTCTAATTCAACCTTCCCAATTCCTAATTCATTAGCTTAATTAGTACTTAAAAGCGTATAACCCGAAAGGGTAATAAGAAACGGGGTTAAAAAAATAAATATATATTTTTCAAATAAATAGTTCAAATATTAAGTAAACATTTAAATTACATGTTAGATTCTCATTTATTTTTAATGGCACATTGTTTATTTAACCACCCAACATTTTAAAAACAATAATTCAACACAATATAATGTTATTTACATTTTAAAATGACAACTAAACACGAGAATCTAAGCCAGGACCTTTAACGATGTGGCAATAAATGTAGATAACTGATATAATAGTTTGTCTATTTAATCCATCACATTATAATATGTTTAATTATATCAGATATAGCTGTGGAGTGCAGTAATGCATTAATTTCTACAAGCGTCTAAAAAGCCTAATTTGGTTATTCCCAATAACGTGATCTAACAGCTAATGGAGCTAGTTTTGCGCCTGGGAGGCTTTTAAAAATCATTAACGTCCCGCCATGAAAAAGCACGGAACTGTTCTGAAAATCACTTCCCCTACCATCCTTTTAAACTCATTAAATGGAAATGTTAAGGGTGAAAAAAAACGCAGAACAACTTCGGTTTAAAACGATCTATTAACCATTTGTTTCGTACTTTGAGTGTTCAGATAAAAAAAAAACAATTTTCAAAATATGTAAAGTTAATATATACCTTGAATTGAAATTGGCCACTTAACTGTTCTGACACTTTCTCTTTAAATACTTTTCTAGCTCTTTTGATCGAATGTTAAAATAATGTCGTCTGAAACTATGGGATATTTTTTGTCAGTACAACAATACTTTTTTACCCTTTTTTTTACTACGGAGAATTTAAGTTTCAAACAACAAACATTTAAAATATGAATATTTCATACACATTATTTTACGTTAGTAAACAAATTGCATGTTGATAATACGATTATGCATAACTTTTATAATAACATTTTAAGTCTAGTTTTAATAATAATAATAATAATACTTATAATAATAGCACAATTTACTAATTAAATTTATGAAGTCATAAACTAGATTATAGTACATTGTACTAGGCCTACCTGGAAAAAGTTTTTTAATAACTAACTTGAAAGTTGTATTTATTTTATTTTCCTTTTAAAAAAAATCCAATTTATCGTTACGTAATGTCAATATACTTGTAGTATTACTGCAAAAAACCTATTAAGATAGAAGAATAAAGTCGTTTTTTATGTGTATTAAACGTGAACTAAAACAGAAGTAAAAAAAATGTTAAGAAGCAGAAAAATGCAGAGCTGAAAATAAATAATGGTTTACAGAAGCAAATTAAAATTTACTGGAACATAAGACTTTACAGTTCAAGAATTATTTCCAAACAAGTTTTTTCCAAGTAATCCTTCAACGAAAGAGGAAAATTTAAAGATAAAGCAAACAACTTTTAAAAGAAAATTTTAAAACGCAAAAAAAAAAACTTTAATTATTTCATTCTTTTATTTAAAAGAATCTAAAATATAATACAGTTTTATTTTGTAAATATTTAAAAAATGTTGATCTGAATATTGATATCCTAACGATTTTTTTTTTTTCAAATTTCGGTCAGTCTTTAGTTTTTTTAACCGTTTCTGGTCACTTGTCTTATTTGAAGACACTTACGTGCATGCATCCTTGCTATTTTACTTCAGAGACCTAGTTTCTCGGTTTGAACCCCGATTGTTTAAAAGTTTTGTCAGTTTTCAAGATGTGCAAATGTAGGGAAGGTGTAATGGTTTGGGAGACCACTATAGCTACGGTCTCAAGGGATACAGTCTATTTTTATTAGAAAGGGTCTTTTATAAAATCCAAGTACATTTTTTTGCTTTCAACATTTATAACACCTTACCATATATTCGTGTTATTTTATATGTTTTTTTACACCGCTTCTGTTTGTTCAGGTTATACGCATATATAATAACTACTTTAATGAAGTAGGGATGAGGAAGGTAGAATTTTAAAGGTAATATATCACCATTCGTGTGAAAGAAGAGTGAGAAAACCATTTAGGAAAACCACCCACAGCAGACCCGACCGGGACTCGAACTTTGATCTCCCAGTCATCAACAACCCAGTATTAACACTAGAGTGACGCCTTAGACTATTCGGTCACCGAAGTGGGTTTCATAGGTATTGATAATGCAATATTTAAAAAGTGACAGCTGCTTATCACACAACCTGACGTATGAATACATGAAAGCAGAACTAGTGGCTTTCTTTGATAAGGCCCTTTCCTATGACAATTGGACTATATTCTTCCCACTTACGCCAATCGCTTGTAAAAATAATCACGATAATAAATTCTAGCTTGACAAAATAAAGTGACTTAGTATCTTCTTCTTCTTCAGACCAAACAGACGATATTTTTTCCTGCTTATTCGTACCAGTTGTGAAAACACCGTCATTAATGAGTTGATCAGGGATAATTGCCCTATTAAATGTCCCTAAATGCCACGATTTATCGAAGAAAATGTTGCAATTTGTTCTCTCGACGTAAAGCCTCGTACCGGCGGCGATGTGACACTAGACTCACATTACATTACGGTGCTCCTTCGAATGGTGAGGTCGGGGTTCGAATCTTGGCCAAAAGTACTGAGACAGGTTTAACTCGCATGCCATTTTTTATTGCTATTTTCAATTCTTACACGTGACAATGCTTATATCTTCTATAATACCTTCCTTATCCCTACCCATTAAAATAATACGTCAATGACCCGATTTGGTGGTCAAATGGTCTGAGGAGTCAATCTCGCATTATAATAGACTGCCGCTGACAACACAGTGTTAACGTATTTCACTGGCCTTATTTGAGCAAACCAGAATGGTCAAAATTCTGTTAGAATCTCGTATGAGTTCGTTGGAAATGGTTCTAAATTGTTGAAATTTTCTTTGTGGTTTCCTTATCAACGCTATAGGCAAATTTTTGTGCATTTCCTTGAAATTCACTTAGCTCATTTTGTACCCTTTAGTCAATGCAGGCTGTTGATAGCCCAAACGGACATAAAGATATACATGCATATATAATAATATAGGTAATAATAACGTGATTCAACAAATCATGTTACCTGCTTCGGTGGCTTCATTGTCCAAGGCGTCACTCTTGAAATTGACTAGACTACCGATATTGGGGATAAAGGGGTTTGAATCCCGGTCGGATGTACCGAGGGTGGTTTTTCCTAAATTATTTTCTAATTCCCCTCCACGCAAATGTGGGTATACCTCCTCTAAATCAATCTCCCTTATCCATAATACATTAGTGTAACTAGTACATAGGTGTATGACGCGGTGCTAGAAAAACAAACAGATCATATTCGATAAAATACATTATGCCAAACAACTTTTTATCAAATATATCGTAGGTTTTCACGAAAATTCTACATTTATTTTAGTTTATCACACATCGATTTGGTAAAGGCCTTTATTACTATGACCCTAATACTGTAGATAAAAAAATAATAGTATTGTGATAAAATATATTCAAAAACTTATTTTTATATCAAGCACTCAAACCAAACAAGAACCTTCGTTTTCATAGAGGACGATGGTACTTCACACACTGCCAAAATAACTCTGAGCATTTTCAACTTGAATGACTTCAGAATCCTTGATAAAAAAACAGTGTTGTCTTTAAATTTCCCTTCATGGAAAAAAAACTGACAATCGTTTGGGGAATTGATTTAATATTTCAATATACAACGATCAATGTAAGGATTTCCCTATCCTCGTAGATAGGTACTACTTCCTTCCTCACCCCACTATAAAAATAGTTAAATAATACGACACAATAGTACATACCTGTACTTTCTCACTTGGTCTATTACAGTTTGTGGCAACATTTGAAATAAAAACTCAGTTATCAGCTAATAATATTTCCTCAGAAAAACAACCACTATTTTGATAATTAAATGATACAATCTGCCAAAGATAAACTTTGAACAAAATCTCTACGAATATTATTTTCAAATTACAAATTTTCAAAATCCAGTCAAATACACTTAGTGTTAATTTTAAAATAGATTTTTTTTAAAAACCTCAAATTTGAANATTGAAACCCCCCCCCCCCCCACCAAATTGCATGTTTTGACTCTTAACTCCAGTGACAGACAGACAGAGAAAGGTAGACAAACAGAACACTCACTTTGTTTGGGTCAGAGTTACATAAAATGTCAAGATTCATAATCATTTTGAGGTTAAGATTTTTCACGATCACTACAATTTCTCTATACGAGAAATTGAAAAGGAGGGAGGCCTTGTGATTTTCTGTATATACTTTTTTTTTAACACCGCGTCTTATTACCCGTTTGGGCTACACGCTTATATACTAATTGCATTAATGTTTTAACGATGAGGAAGTTTGAAACTAGAAGAAGTGTGCCCGCATATGCATGGAGGAAGAGTAGAAAGTCATCAACGAATAGACACCCTCAGTACACCCGACCGGGACCGAACCCCGATATCCCGGTTTTTGGCAGTCTATTATATTGCAAGAGTAGCGCTTTTGAGCATGTGGCCATGAAAGCGGGGTCTATTAGTTTAAATATTCAGTTAGTCCAAACAGGTTGTAAGACATAAAGCAAAAAAAAAGTCAATCTTATTGTAGGAATATGGTAAAAAGCAACTTTAAAAAATACATATTTTGATGTTTACATTGGGCATTAATAATATTTGAATGTGGAAATTCACATTACACACATTTTCCAGAAAAACAGATTTCATATCTAAAACCCCAGAAATAGTAAGTACCTCAGCCGATGGTTAATTTAAAAAAATGACTTTTACAAATACTTCTTTTAACCATAATCTAAAGTGCATTAGAAAGGTCTCATGATTGCAGATGGAAGCACTAACTCAGTTTTAGTTAAAATTGTACTTTTCCCCTTTTGGCCCTGCACCCTTAATTTGCCACATGGTTAGTGTTATTTTATAGGTATTGCTACTATCTGTGTCAAAAATAACAGCTATAGCTTATATAACTTAGCCCATGAATATATCAAAATTATCCTAACAACTTTTATAATTATCAAAATAGTTCCTTCCAATATAAATCAGACTGTAGTTATTTGTACTTGTTAGTTAACTACGTCATTGTGATGCAGTATCTACCACAAATCATTTGCAAATAATTATGAGCACAAATTGCATCGCAATTACTCAAAGACGCAAGCAGTAGGTCTTGAATATTAAATAACCACTATTACACGAGAGAATCGTCAAAGTAAATTATGAAGTAGCTCAAATCACATGGTAGAATTTGTCAAAGCAGGTTGTTACATATTCTACTTGTAGCTGTGTAACCCCCTTAGAATGTATGTACCCTTAGCAAGTTTGAGAAATAGTTAAATATTAGGATGATCAAGTAATGATTAGATATGCTCGAATCCTTGGAGTATTATGGTAGTCGAGGGTTTCGAGATTCGTTAAAGAAGTAGACCTTGACTTGATATAACAGTTTTAAGCAATCGGTAAAAAAAGAATTATATAAACTTGTGTAGTTGAGAATGTAACATATTCACAAAAAAATGGCAAACCGTTCCCTTACGATGTAGGCATGATACTGTGAATATAGCTATAAACAAAACAACTCCGTATTTTATCCATCCTCGCTAACTTTCTCCACACTTTTCTATCCTTGCGTACTCCCTTCGCTTCAACAATATCCACACACCAGAACAACGAATGCATAATAAACTTTCCTCCTTACTGCCATACATTTCTCAATTACCTGTTGCAATGCAAATATCTGGTCCATGCAACATACGACTAGCATGGAACCACGTTGCACACATCACTCTCTTGTCCGCACTTTCCCATTCAATTAAAACTCTCTCAAAAACTTTGCCTGGAATACTCAACAAACTTATTGCTCCATAATTCTTACATTCACTCTTACTGGCATTGCCTTTGTACAAAGGAACATTGACAGCATTCCTCCAGTCATTAGAAACATTCGAAATTCAAGCACACACAGTGAACAACTCAAACAATCTGTCAAGGAGTATCATGAATACCCCCCTCCACACACACACACACTCAAGCATTTCACTTGTGATCCCATCTACGCCCGCAGCCTTGCCATTCTTTAACACTTTTAGCTCTCCAACCTCGTTAATTCTTTCACTCATAATAAAAAAAAAATTGCTATTTTCTCTAAGTTTTTGCCATACAATTGCTCAAAATACTACTTTCATCGCTCTCTTAAACTATTTCATCCCAGATCATCTCACCACGTCCATTCTGAATGCCATAGGTCTTTCCTTGCACTCCTTGTTTCATTATCTTTATCCACATTTATAACAGTTTCTTATTTCATCCAAAATAATTAGGCATTCTTTCTCCTACTAATAATGTTATAAAATATAATTACTTTAATAAAAACGTATTCTCTTTATTGGTTATGACTTAATAGACACGACAAAAAAAATATAGCATTTGATGGTGGGATCAAACCTTAATTAAAAAATAATAATTCAATTTGAGATATTTTCACTTAACTAAAATGTCACATTTCTAAAGATTCGAGGATTAGAATTAGAATTTGAAATGAAATCTAAGATTCAGACTTGAGATTTGGATTAGACCCATCATAATATTAAGCCTGTGCGAAGCTTTTAAATTTTTAATCAGGGCCCGAATCATGTTAGAACTCGTTTTCTATTCGAAATTCAGGATCTCAGACCTATTTTAAAGATTTGTTTTGAATTCGAATTTTTAAATTCAAATATATCCCGGTTTGTTATTAGATGAAATTTAATTCAAAATCCTAACCTAAAAGTCCAACATTGAAATTATTTAACTTTTTAAAGAAGTTAGCATTCATCCATCATTTCACTTGATCATATAAACTTGTGAATATATTAATATTTAAATCATAATCATTATTTAGTCATGGCTAAGTGACATTAATTTTTATTGGACTTGATTAAAAATATATATTATACTATAGTTTCACGTAATATTTAATCATAAAATATTGATTCAGATTTAATTCGAAATATTTTATTTATGAAATAATCAATTTGGATTTTATTCGAAATATTTTTGTCATGAAATATTCCATTCGAATTTGATTCAAAACATTTTCACTATGAATTATTCAATTCGGATTTGATTTGAAAATATTTAATTATGGAATTTTCAATTCGGATTTGATTCGAAACATTTTAATTATGACATATTTAATTCGGATATGATTTGAAACATTTGTATTTAAAAATATTTGAGTCGAGTGTTTTTAGTACCCGTTTGAATTATACGGTTATGTATATATGTACTAATCATGCTAATGGTGTTTTAGGGATGAGGAAGGCTATATTTATAGGAAGTGTACCCACATTAGCGTGGAGGGAAAGTGGAATATAATTTCGAAAAAAAAAACCTCAGCACACTCGACCTAGATTCGAACCTCGATATCCCCAGGATTGGCAGTCTAGTATACTGCGAGAGTAGCACATTAGACCATCTGGCCACCGAAGTGGTTAGCCCGTCTTTTTATTTAATAGGAAATGTACCTAAATTTGCATCGAGTGATAGTGGGTAGCCATTAATAGAAACAACCCCCAGTACACCCAGCCGTATTTCGAACCCCGACCTTCCCTTCACTGACAAATCAGACCAGATGGGTCCGACATTAAATTTAGGGCACGTGACCGTCGATGTGACTAATTTCATAATCTTGTGTATATACAGTACATACTCATAGTAAATTTTAAATTATAATCTCCACTGACCCAAGCTCACCACAACTATTATTATTATTATTATTATTATTATTATCCCCACGTCTTACTACCCGTTCGGGCTATACACACTTACGCTAATATGTAATGGTAGGGTGATTGTGAGATGAAATGAAGGACCTACAGTTTAACGTGGAATCCGAATCACGGCGGAGGTCTGGCATTCCTCACATTCACAAGATGTCTTGTCAGAGGTGAAGGAAGGGTTTGGTAATCAGATAAATCTGTGCCGGGACCTGTGGAATATAATTTCGAAAAAAAAAACCTCAGCACACTCGACCTAGATTCGAACCTCGATATCCCCAGGATTGGCAGTCTAGTATACTGCGAGAGTAGCACATTAGACCATCTGGCCACCGAAGTGGTTAGCCCGTCTTTTTATTTAATAGGAAATGTACCTAAATTTGCATCGAGTGATAGTGGGTAGCCATTAATAGAAACAACCCCCAGTACACCCAGCCGTATTTCGAACCCCGACCTTCCCTTCACTGACAAATCAGACCAGATGGGTCCGACATTAAATTTAGGGCACGTGACCGTCGATGTGACTAATTTCATAATCTTGTGTATATACAGTACATACTCATAGTAAATTTTAAATTATAATCTCCACTGACCCAAGCTCACCACAACTATTATTATTATTATTATTATTATTATTATCCCCACGTCTTACTACCCGTTCGGGCTATACACACTTACGCTAATATGTAATGGTAGGGTGATTGTGAGATGAAATGAAGGACCTACAGTTTAACGTGGAATCCGAATCACGGCGGAGGTCTGGCATTCCTCACATTCACAAGATGTCTTGTCAGAGGTGAAGGAAGGGTTTGGTAATCAGATAAATCTGTGCCGGGACCGGGGATTGAACCCCGGCTGCCAGCACAGAAGTTTGGCACCTTACCCCTAGACCGCCAGGTCACCGACCTCACCAGAACTGAAGCTGTACGTAAACAAATAATATGAATACCATGAAATGAAAAATGATTTCTATTAAAAGGCGTGGATGGATATTATATATATATATATAGATTTCGGCCTCGGTTGTCTTGGGTAAAGCGCTTGCCTCATGACCCGATGTTCATGGGTTCATACCCAGCCGGAATCGAATGATTTGTCATTGATATATAAAAATCCGTAGCACAACTTCCTTCGGAGGGAAATTAAAGCCGTCGGTCCCATGTCGATTGTGGCATGTAAAAGAACCCTGGAAGATTTGTGAAAATATTTTTCCCGGAAAAATTGTCAGGTCCTTTCGTACTAGCTCATAGAAATGCTCTTGTGCTGATTTTTATCAATCAGTTCAGAAAGTATAATATATGTTAAATACCTAAAACAAATGGTGAAATATTTATGTATATATATTTATATATTTGCCTCAACTTTTTCAAAACGTTTTACAAAATTTCCATCTGTCAATAGAATTCGAAGTGCATCACATATTATGATCGAACTATATTTATTCGGTTGGAGATATTTTTTTTCTCTCAAGCACGTGATTTACAGACACAATATGTTCTAGGAGAAAGTTTCTTCAAGAAGAAAATACATAAAAGTGAGGTTTTATTGCCGCTAGAAGCTCGAGAGTAATTTTGGTTTGAGAAATTCAATGTTTATTCATCACAGCGCCTCGGTTCTATTTCCATGACTTGAATATCGACGAAATATTACGACACACCTACTGAAAAGAATGCGAAATCGGATTCACAAGAAAATATCAAGGATCGGCCACTATTTTTCTTTTTTTATGTCCTCCCTTTTTTATTATTCTCAAATAAAATGAATTTTGTATAGAAACCAAAAACAAGTTTCCAATAGTAACAAATCAACACCGATGATCCCATGGTTTAACGCAGCGGTCGGCAACCTACGGCCCGTCGATAGATTTTATTTGGCTCGCAAAATATTTAGCAAACAAACAATTGTGTTAATAAAAAATAGACTAATAACTTTTTTTTTACAAACATTTTTTTAAACCCATATGGGGCTCGGTATCAAAAAGTTTACCGACCCTTGGTCATACGAATCTATATTGCATTAGTTTAGCTCCAAGCTGATGGAAAGAGTGCGGTTCGAATCCCGATCTAGTGTAATTAAGATGGCTTTTTCCTAGATATTTTTCCACTCTCCATACACGAGAATTCAAGTAAATTTCTTGTCAATTTTACCGTCATCATCCCTACCCCATTAGTGTAAATATACGTCTAAACTCAAAAGGATAACCAAATGCATAGCCCAAGCGGGTAATAAACACATAGCCCAAGCGGGTAATAAACACATAGCCCAAGCAGGTAATTAATACATAGCCCAAATGGGTAGTAAACGCATAACCCAAACGGGTAATAAACGCATAACCCAAAGGTTAGTAAACGCATAGCCCAAACGGGTAATAAACGCATAACCCAAAGGTTAGTAAACGCATAGCTAAAACAATTAATAAATGCTTATACCAATGGGTAATAAACGCATAGCCTAATCGGGTAATTAATACATAACCCAAATGGGTAGTAAACGCATACGCCAAATTGTAATAAACTCATAGCCCAAACTGGCAATAAACGCATAGCTCAAACTAGTAGTAAACGCATAGCCCAAATAGGTAGTAAACTGATACCCTGAACGGTTATTAAATGCGGTGCTCATTCATACAAAGCAGAAAAATTCGGACAAACAGGAACGCTTCACAAAAAAATATTTATTATAGTTGTTTGTCCCTTGGGATGACTGGTCTGAAGCCAACCACGGGCTTAGAAATTCCCAGTTCAGTACCGATATTCACCTAAAATAATATATTTGTGTACTAGTTAGTACTATTATCCAAATACTATAAATGGCGTGACTTAAAAGTTGGGTGTTAATAACTAACTGGCTTGTTTTAGTTTAAGCAATTTTTTTAAATCAAGCTGTCTATAATATTTAAAGATACATGGTTTATTAATGTCTGTGTTACTAGTATAGTTTAATTGTTCAATCATTTATTAAGACAAACAAACAAGTTTAGAGATTATTATTTAATCATATTAATTTGTAATCAAATTAAATTTGAAAATAATCCTCGTCTTTGAAAACTTCTCCCTCTCATAAATTTATTTAGAATTATTTTCCCCAATTTATTTTGTTGGATAGTATTTGATACATAATCCCTTTTTTACTTAGAAAATAACCAGAACAATTTATCGCTCCATCAAAATGGGGTGGACAAATAAAAAAGTGTTTCAAATAAAGAAAAATAAAGCTTGAAATAGATGGACTATTTCGAAATACTACCCAATTTTCACGGAACTACTTAAAATAAATAGTCTGTGTTTACTGTATTTGTTTTAACAAGGCTGAGAAACATTTTCACAAGTTTTTTTAAAATTAGAATTTAATTCATTTGGGGCCGTATGATATTATGTCAGGGTTAGTGTTTTATAGGGAACGCGAGAAACAGTTTTTTTACAAAAATAGTTTTTTGATATATAGAAATCAAATAGTGTTCCATCAGAAACATAGAGTTTAATTTTCTTTACATGTTGACCACCCTCAGTACACCCGGACGAGATTCGAACCTTTTTCGCTCCGTTATCGGCAGTCTAGTCTACTGCAAGAGCAGTGATTAAGACCATTTTACCACCGAACTGGGTTCTTAGGTTTTCTCTAAGCCTTTCTCTTTACCTAGATTTAGTCAATGGATAATTTAAAAATTAAAGTAGTGTATTACAATAACAATGGTTTTGTGCACAGCACATACTTTTTCACACCTTTATCTAAATTATATTTTAAACTTGTAAGATATGTAAAACGAAATAATATACATTGCTATAGAAACATAATGTGAATAAATGATCATCGCGTTTCACCAAAGATCATACATGAAACAATAAAAATTAGTACAGGAACGTATTATTTGATCTGCATTTTCAACTCCACATTTCTTAAAGCTCTAATTTAGAAAAAAACAAACAGATTTGACCCAAACTCATAAAATATTAAGCTTATAAAAATTTTGAAAAAATAATTTTATTTCTTTTAAGTAAACCACCTTTAATTTCAGGGTTAAATGGAAAATTTTAAAAATTCATCTGGGAAACTGTATTAAAAAACCAAGATTTAATCAGTTCGGTAAGATAGTTTCGGCTCTAGGCTCAGTAAAAGATGGCATTACAGGCTTTTTTTTTCGAGTTCAGGTCGTCATAAAAAGTCTACTACATCTATCAAAATTTAAAAATTTTATTTATTCATTGACGATTAAATTACTCTCTCCGTGGGGTTGTAGGGGTGTTAAAAAAACATTATTTTTCGATTCCAGTTTTTTTTCGCATCTGTAAATTCTCCACTTCAATTTAACTTCACATTTAAAACGTGATCTTTACACACTCCTATAGAAAACAGGCTCCGTGGTCAGTTCACCTAGCTACTAGCTAATTAGTTCTGGGTTCAAATCGAATACTGGCTCGTACCTAGGGTATTTTTTTTTTTACCCAAAGGGGAATCACCTCAACCGCCACCGGGGTTTGGTAGATTAGGCTTAAATTTAAGTGTTTCCACTGGTTCCACACCTTCATACTCACTAACATCATCCCCTCATCTTATCGTGACATGTAAAGAGCCTCCATGAAAAGGATGTACGATCAGTACATTCAGGCTTCCCCTGAGCAAAGGTACATTAGTACCAGCTTATCTTTCAATTATGCGCAACACTTATATAGCCTACCCCTATAGATAATAATTTTTCCGCACCACATGAGTCTAAGAACAATATACATTTCCACACAACTGAACAAAGATCCCAACTTTAAATTGAAAACACTAAACAAACTATTTGTTTTCAGATGGAGTGGGTATGAGGGGTGGGGGGGGGGGCAAGAGATATACGTTGCACCAAAGTTTTCTTTGAAGCACATTTTGTTTATCTAGACTTATAAAGAAAGTTGAACAACAACATAGTTTTGTTGTACAAAAAAGAACTCTTTAAAAAAAAGAAGAATAAAACCCCTTATGCCTTGTGAGGGACACGACCTTTTGATGAAAAGAATCCTTAGAATTGCTGGCGTCTTGAGTGGTTTATCAAGGATAAGAATAGCTCAAAGAGTAAGCAAACCCCGGTGGCTAAGTTGTATGAAAAACGTTCAAACGTCATCTGTTTTCAAATGAGGCGGGCGGGGTTAAAGTGTTCATTTTTATTTTTTACCAAGCAAAATCTCATTTTGTGCCTCATGAATATATTGTATAGTGTGTGCTAGAGGCAGTGGTCGGTAAAAAAACCTAGGAGAAACTTTAAGGTTCTTTTTTTTTTTAGCAACGTGGCGTACTACCCGTTCGTGTTATATGCCTATGTACTAATTACGCTAATTGTTTTAGGATTTAGAAAGGTTACATTTATAGGAAGTGTACCCGCATTATAATGGTGAGAGTGAAAAACTATTTTGTAAAAAAAACCTTAAATACACCCGACCTATATTCGAACCACGAGCTCCCCGTAATCGGCAGTCTATTCTACTGTGAGAGTAGTGCGTTAGACATGGGGGCCACCCAAGTGGATCTTTAAGGTTATTTGTGTAGATTTCTTTACATTCTTTTTTTAAACTCAACGCATCAAAAAAAATGTCACTGAGTCTTACTATCCGTTTGAATCATATACCTATGCATTAACTGCGCTAATGTGTTTGGGATGAGAAATATAGAATTTAGTGGAAGTGTACCCACATTTGCGTTGAAGGAGGGCGGAAAACCATTGAGGGTAGAAACCACTCTCCATACACCCGACCGGGATTTGAACCATGCTCTCCTCGTCTTCGGCAGTTAAGTTTATTGTGAGAGGGATGTCTTAGACCATACTTAATCCAGGGGGTATACACTAGAGGGTAGTTTAGAAGAAGCTATCTCTCACCCACTCTGGATTTTAACCCACGTTGACGTTAGCCAGTCGTGATGTAGGCCTAAATATAACATCTTAGTCCCAGTGACCGCCGGTACGCATACCTGGGGTCAAAGTTGAGTACATTAACCGTGCAGCTAATATTGTTAGTACCATTTATGACTTTAAATAGCATGGAATTGCATTCATCTATTTACATAGAGTGCAATCATGTTTTCATTAATTGCTGGGGGCAAGTTAAATCTACTTTGCAAACGGAGCTTAGTTAAATATTAAATTACTCTGATGAATTGTAACATTACTGCATAAAATGCCCGACCTCTAGTGAGGAACACTGGTGGCTCCTGTATAGGCACTGCGGAACTGCAGCATACCATATTTCCACTTGATATTATCGATAACATTTAATATTACGAGTCCTTTTTTCTTTAATTCTTTCTTTGTTTTTGTAGCACAATATACATGCCTTAAGATTAATGTCAATACTTCAGTAGCCATCCCCCAGTTTATGATAAGGATACAAAAATATTTGTATGGAACTGTGAGCTTCACAGTGCCAGTGACGTGGTGTTTTACTGTTGTGCGCGTGCGCACATAAGAGGGGGGTGGGGAGAGCACTGTTGTTCTCGCAGGGCCGGCTCTGGTGTGATGGTGGAAGGAAGTTTTTTTATTTTACTCAGCGTGTGTTGTGCTTAAAAACCGTGTACCATATTCTTGAATGTGATAAAGTGTAGAAGAGTGTAGAATTAGATTATTATTCTGCTTCCAGCTATTCTATTTGTTTTTTTATTTAACAGAAAACTTCAACCATTGCCTTGCATCCCCAATAAATAATTTCTGTGACTGTAAGTGAACTTCAACAGCTTAAGTTCTTACAGATATCTCTCCATGAGAAAGTTACAGTTAAGAAAAGAGGTCGTTCAACATCTGATATTCTAATATCTCAGTCAGTCAAAAGCAACAACAAGAAATATATTCGTAGCTTTAATTTTGAATGGTACCAACGGAAAAGTTGGCTTTGCAGCTGTGAAGTAAAAAATGCATTGTTTTGCTTCCCGTGTTAGCAGCACCCCCACTAATTTTAGCTGATGAGGCGCTTTGTCAAATATTAAATTACTCTGATGAATTGTAACATTACGGCATCAAATGGACGGCCTCTACTGGTCAGCATTCCTGGCTGCTTATGTATCGGGTTCGATTACCGGCGGTACTATAAGTATTTTTCCCGAAGGATATTTGTTCCCATGATTGTCATGGTCTGGTTAATTACATTAGTTGTGCTTAAAACTTATACTGGCACGATATAAACATCATTTCTATCATCACATCATCTTATTTGGACGAAGAAATCGCACTTAAAGAGTGTCCCAACCTCAGAAGGTGGTTACATATCCGTCACTGCAAGTCAAGGCTGTTTTAAGACCTTCGTAGGCCCTAGGCAATTTTCCTATGTGGTTGATATTATTACTAATTTTTATTCTAATTTAATCGTTTGAACACACAAAAAAACAATAAATTAATCTTGAAAATACTCGCAAATTTGAATTCACCGTGAACCTCTCTGAACCTCTATTGACACTAAATCCTGGGTCCGCCAGTGGTTCGCGATACGTGCAATGCAACTACGCGTAACAACATAACCCTGTTATGACACTACTGTGTCTGTGCTTGTATTAGTGAGGCTGTTGAAAAACGCGACGACTTAAAATTATTTGGTTATTCATTCAAAAATTAAAAATAAATATTTTAAATTAAAATTGGTTGTTTCTTCTGTTTTTGACATGTCAATTTTTTGTTTGTGTATTTTTTTCCAAGTGAAATATTGTAGGCCTTAAAAGGTTTGTATTCCCTAGGCACCGTGCCTAGTTGGTATTAATGGATATAGCAGCCCTGCTTTTATTATAAGACCCGGAAAGTAAAGCCGACTAACCCTGATGGCAAACTCTTGAAAAACAAACAAAAAGACTATGTTCGCTCATAGATGTATCAACGTATAACTCTCCTTCACCTCTGAAAAGACATCTTGTGAATGTGGGGATGGACAGGCCTCCACCGTGGTTCGGATTCCGCGTTAAACTGTAGGTCCTTCATTTCATCTCACTAATCACCCTACCACTACACATTAGCGTAAGTGCGTATAACCCGAACGGGTAGTAAGACGCGGTGCTAATAATAATAATAATATAACTCGACAGGGTAGTAATAAGCAGCGCTAAAAAAATAAAAAAAAATAAAACGTTTAATTTGTCATTGGGAAAATTTCCTAGATTTTTATTTTTTTAGCATTGTGTCTTACTACATATTCGTGTTATACGATTATTTAGTATTTACTAGTTATGCTGATGAGATTAGGAACTAGGAAGTGTAACCGCATTTGCGTGGTGGGAGAGTGGAAAACCATGTTGAGAAAAAAACTTGGCACACCCAACTGAGATTTGAACATCGATCTCCCAGTTACTGTCAAGTTTAGTTTGATGTGAGAGTAGCGCGTTAGAAAACGTGGCCAATGAAGCGGGTATTAAAATATTTGTAGTAATGGTGGTAATTTAAAACCTATCAATTTGTAGTTTTATTTGTCAAATCTCTGTACTTGGATCCAAACTATACGCCGATTTTGGTAGGAAGTACCGTTTCTGTAGCTGTCATTTTTAATAGATATTATCAATACCTATAAAATAACACAAATAAAATATTAAGATGTTATCATTGTTGGCCACAAAGAAATATGCTTGGAATTTTTAAACTATTCTTCCAACTACAATCAGGTTATAAAAGTAAACTCGCTTAGTCTGGTTTTCCGTTAGCGAAGAGGTCAGGTTTCGAATCCAGGTTGAATATACTGAGGGGGGTTTTACCCCCATAAATTGATAAACACTTTTTTCCTCTACATTTTACCTTCTTAACCCTTATAGTATAAGTGTGATTAAAAATACTGATATATTGGATGGGGTAGTAAGACTAGAGATGCGGGATTATTTTTTCCGGAATATTATATGTTTTATTTTAGTTTGAAAAATGTCCAGGTATATTTAAATGTAACAAATGCACACTCGGAAATATCCCAAGTTTTAAAGTTTCCAGTTCATTTTAATTTCTCCTTACCCGCTTCAATGACCGCGTGGTCTAAGACACTACTCTTGTCTTTGACTAGGCCGATAACGGGGAGATTTAGGTTCGATTCTTGGTCGGGTATATTGAGTTTTTCCCCCAAAATGGTTTACCGTTCTCTCTTCACGCAAATGCGGGTACACTTCCTATAAAAAAATCCTTAACAAATTACATGACATAGTCAAACGCGGTTCTAAATAAAAATAAAAACGTTTAATACTAACCCGCCTCGGTGGCGTAGTTGGCTAACGCGCTAGTCGTGTTGAGCTGCTCGACTGCTGAATGACGGGGAGATCGAGGTTCGAATCTCGGTCGGGTGAACTGGAGTGGTTTTTCCTAAATGGTTTTCCACTCTCCCTCCACGCAAATGCAAGTTCACTTCCTCTAATTCAACATTCCCAATTCCTAAACCATTTGAGTAATTAGTACCTAAAGCGTATAACCCGAACGGGTTGTAAGACACGGTGCTAAATATTATTATTATTATTTTAATACTAGAAACATTATCAAACACATTTTTTTTAGATCACCATGTCTTATTATCTGTCTAAGCTATATGCGTATAGTTATGATAATTACACCAATGGTGTAGGGATGAAAAAGATAGACATTTAGAGGTAATATACCCACATTTTCGTGGAAGTAGAGTGGAAAACCATGTAGTAAAAACCATCCTCAGTAGACCCGACCGGGATTTTAATCCCGATCTCTCCGTTTTCAGCAGGTAAATCTAACACGAGTGACGCCTTAGACAGTTCGACCACTGAAAGGGGTATTACATTATTTAAAATAAATCATTAACACCGATTACAGTTTTCTTCTTACACTCACATATAGACTACAGCGCTTCGTGGTTGAATGAGTCACTAACGTTTAGCTATTTAGACCAAATAGGTTAGTACTTCGAATATTAGAATCAAAACCGAATACATCTCCTTCCCCTGGGATTTAATTATCTGGAAATTGTTATCTCTAATTGCTATTAATTGTTTGTATTTAATTCTCAGTTTATCATTAATAAGATAATTAGAATCAGTGGTGGCTCGTAGCTAAAACTAGTGGGGGTGCTGCTCCAGAAATTTTTTTAGCCTCGGTTTTAAAATTGTGTAAAAAGAAAGAAACATGTATAAAAATAAAATTTATTCATGAACTTAATAAAAACTTAACAAAAAATAATATTTGTTTTTACTTCTTTAACTTAAATTGTTACAGTTCAAGCTTGATCCATTCATTTAAAAATGAATTCCATTCTTCTTGTTTTAATTTGCGCAAAAAGTTCAATAATCTTCTCCTTGATCTCTGGATGACAATTGAGGAAATATTTCTCCAATGAAAGTATTGCAAGCGCATTTAGTCTTTCTGTTAAATAAAAGAACTAAAAAAATGAATCAAATAGAATATCTGGAAGCAGAATAATAATATAATTCTACACTCTTCTACACTTTATCACATTCAAGAATATGGTACACGGGTTTTAAGCACAACACACGCTGAGTTAAAAAACACTTCCTTCCGCCATCACGCCGGAGCCGGCACTGCGAGAACAACAGTGCTCTCTCTACCTGGCATTCCCGCCTTCTTCCCCACCCCTTATTATGTGCGCATGTGCACAACAGTCAAACACCATGTCGCTGGCATTGTGAAGCATACAGTTCCATACAAATATTTTTGTATATTTTTCACAAATTGGGGGATGGCTACTGAAGTACTGACATTAAGCTTAAGGCATATATATTGTACTACAAAAATAAAGAAAAAATTAAAGAAAAAGGGACACATTATATTAAATGTTATCGATAATATCAAGTGGAAATAGAGGGTGCTGCAGTTCCGCAGTGCCTATACACGAGCTGCCACTGTTTAGATTAATATTAAGTTTTGCGTATAACCCGAACGGGTAGTAAGACACGGTGCTAATAATAATAATAATAATAATAATAATAATAATAATAATAATAATAAGTTTGGCTCAAGTCCCCTTACCCATTATTTTATAGATTTATGTAATATGTAATAATCTCTAGGGGGAGGTGAGGCTCCCCAAACCCAACCTCCACACCACCCTACTTAATAGTTCACAAGCAGCCACTGCGGAAAATTTTCATCTCTCAAGTAGGGCGCTGAGAGGAAATAAAATAGAACGATCGTTCAGTCTGTGAAGATGTATGTAAGGTTTTCTTAAAATTAAAACGCACACATAGTTCAACTTTATAATACTTCTTTATTATTTTCCTAAAAAAATTCCCATCAAAACTGCTCTTCCGTTTTTTTTATTAGGTTCCAACAAACAATGTTACTATTTAGCACCGCGTCTTACTACCCGTTCGGATTATACGCTTAAGTACTAATTACGCTAATGGATTAGGAATAGGGAAGGTTTAATTTATTGGAAGTGAACCCGCAGTTGCTTGGAGGGAAAGTGGAAACCATTTAGGGGAAACCACCTTCTTAGTTCGCCCGACCGAGATTTGAATCTCAATCTCCCCGTCCTCAGCAGTCTAGCTCAACAATAAACTAGCGCTTTAGCCAAATACACCACCGGGACGGGTGCCACAACAAACATTGTTATTGTTTTACGTGTCTTAAATATTTTAAGTTGACTTCGGTGGTCACGGGGGTAATGTGCTTGTCTAAGGACCAGATGGTCGTGGATTCAAACCCAGCCGTGTTCAACGGATTTTTCTCGAGCGATAAAGATCCGTAGCACAACTTCCTTTGGAGGGGGAGTAAAGTCATCTGTCCCATGTATATTGTGGCATGTTCGATTCCCGTATCCAGGTGTCATTTTTAAATCTAAGAACTATAATATTTAGATGAGACTAACCCTAATCAACAAACTTATTAGCTTTGCAATTTAATCCATCATGATATGTGCATTCGTACAGTTGTCATTGTACATTTGGCAGCAAAAGGCCAACTACTGAGTTGAAGATGGCTTCGTTATCTGGTAGTTAGTGATCTTAATTGATCACACATTTGTAGCTGACGATGCACACACGTACATCACAGACTTTGCCTTAAAATAAAAGTAAAGAATGACCATAAACACGGGATGAATCCTGGATAAGCTCAGTGGTTAGAACATTGGCTCAGGGTCCTGAGTTCGATTCCCCTGTCCAGGTGTTATTTTTTTAATTTATGCAATATTATATTCAGATGCAGCTATAACCATAATTGACAAATATAATAGTTTGTATATTTAATCCATCTTGTAAAAGAAACCTAGACACACTGTGAAAATACCTTTCTGGAAATATTGTTATGTCCCTTCGCGTTCACTCATAGAAATACAGTGCGGAAGGTAACGTGGAACTACAACACTTCCTGACCTCCCCTAGTACACGGGCTTTCCACCAAATGGTGCAGGTAGCGCTAACCAGTCGAAGGGCTGAGAGCATGTCTAGCGCGTGATGGGTGGAATTCACATCAAACCAACGGGTTGTTGACTTAAGAAGAAGTATTATTGTCAATACCACTTCCTTTAATTAAATTCCCTAGTTTTACAGACAGATTCTTCCTGTGATTCCTTACTCTAGCTTTATTTTCTTTCTTTCTGTACATTCCAATAAAATAAAAACACAAAATAAAGTGACTCTGTTTTCACGTAGCGTCTGAAGCATTATTTTCAGAGAGAAGGAATCCCAATATCAAAAGTAATAAACTTAGACGTTAACATAGGATTCCTTAAGCTTATAATCTTAGTTTCCATTTTCTACTGTTTTTATCGAACAAAACTTGATGAATCGGATAATAAATAATTTAAAAACATATACTTTGTGGGTTGTAAAGCTAATGTTGATTTGCATCAAGCTTGATACTTAAAAATTGAAAATTACCAAATGAAAATAAGTTATTGAATTACTTTCTAACATGTTGACCAATTTTAACGAAATTTTTCAGGGATATTTTTTGAACCTCATTCAAACAACTAATTTACAGAGTTTTAAAATCTTGCTATCCATTTCAATATGGCTCTTGTTTAGATGGTTTTTCATTTAGTAGCTCATCTTCAGTGATTTAAGTTTATGATTTTAAACAATATGATTTTAAACAATCGACCAAATATCTAGGGCACAATTTTTGTGTGTAAATTTTGACATATATTGTGAGATTGACGTCTTGGATCGTTTGAACAACATTTATTTTCTATAATATAATGTACTTTTGAATATATTATTAATCTATTTATTGTATATTTTGGTCACCAAGGTAAAATATACTTCAAAATACAAAATTAAATAATTACAGGATATCTTTCAACTTGAAGTCCAAAGGGTAAGACTTTAAAAACTATATAACGAAATATTGAAATATTTGTGACTTTAAACTTAAAGCTTAACCCACTTCATTGGCCGCATTGTCTAAGTCGTTGCTCACGCAATAGAACTGACTGCCGATGACGGAGCGATCCGGGTTAGAATCCCGGCCGTTTGTACTGAGCATGGCATTAAATGCGTTAGTAAACTTTTAAAAGGGGGCAGCAAACATTTTTAACCCCATTTTACGTCTCTTGCATTGATGACGCATGTTCAAGAAGTCTGAGGACATTATGTAAGAGCCAAGTTGAGAGCACTCATCATGTGAGAACGAGGCTCAGTGGTGTTTTATTAATAGTGTAGAATTAGGATAGGCTCACATTTTTATTTACGCTTCGGTTCGAAAAATATTCCTAATTTGAGTTTTCCCCCATTTCTTTACAAATTAATGTAAAAAAATAAGCAGATTTGATGAGGTTTGTACAAGTGTAGCTCTGCTATCATGTACTTTACAAGCAAATATTTTATTTTTATTATTATTTAGCACCGCGTCTTACTATCCGTTCGGGTTATACGCTTTAAGTACTAATTACGCTAATGGATTAGGAATTGGGAAGTCTGAACTAGAGGAAGTGAACCCGCATTTGCGTGGAGGGAGAGTGAAAAACCTTTTAGGAAAAACCACCCCCAGTTCACCCGACCGAGATTCTAACCTCGATCTCCCCGTCCTCAGCAGTCGAGCTCAACACGACAAGCGCATTAGCCAACTACGCCACCGAGGCGGGTTTCTCCAACTTAAAGTGTAGTACAGATTTCTGGCTTTGCTCCTTGTCTTAATAAACTAGCTCAAGATAGTGGCGTATGTTTGTAAGTGCGTCAATAGAATTTCGAATATTTTTTTATCACCTTGTCTTACTACCCGTTCGGCTTATACGCCAATGTACTAAATTACCCTAATGGTTTTAGGAACTTGGAATATTATATTTAGAGGAAGTGTACCCAAATTTGCATGAAGGGAGAGGGAAAAAAAATTAGAAAACAAACCCTCAGTACACTAGACCAAGATTCAAACCTCGATCTCCCCGTCATAGGTAGTCTAGTCTACCACGTTAGACCACACGACCACCGAAGCGGGTAGTCTAGTTCTTAATGCCTTAGAATAAATAAGTATATTCCTGACTGAAAAAAAAGAGGCACTAAAAAAAAAGACTCAAACTCATTTTAAATTTATAGGAGATTAATTAAGAATCGTCAGAAGTTTGATGGATTCAATATGTACTATTAATTTAGTCTTTTGTTTAACTTTTTTTAACTTTTCAAATTACATTTGTTCATCTTCTTATCTGAATCCATTTCTCGATAATCTAACAATACCTCAGTTCTGCCAACTTCTCTTCTACAAAACTTCCCTTCTCATACCAATTATATTTGAAATTATGATTTAAGTTTACTTAGCAAATTAAATTGTTTTTATCGAAACAATTTCATATTTTCAATCGTTACAAGGATGTCCACGTGACCGATGGTAAAAGCATCGGTTAAAAAGGGGTTAGGAGAAGGGGGTAAGTTTATTATACCTCAAACCCGCCTCTGTGGCGTAGTTGGCTAATGCGCTTGTCGTGTAGAGCTCGACTGCTGAGGACGGGGAGATCGAGGTTCGAATCTCGGTCGGGTGAACTGGGGGTGGTTTTTCTTAAATGGTTTTCCACTCTCCCTCCACGCAAATGCGGGTTCACTTCCTTTAATTCAACCTTACCAATTCCTAATCCATTAGCTAAATATTATATTATTATTATTATTATTATTATTATACCTCAACACACGCTGGGTTATTTTAAATATCCTCACAACGGCCAACGAAGCTTTCTGCTTTCTTCCGGCTGTATAGCGCATGAGTTGTCAAATCCACATGCGCACTGATTTGAGATGGCTAGTTTTGAGATTTGATTATCTCTCCCGTACCGAAGATCTCAAGCAGAGCTGACTAAATTGAGATGAGTGTAACTTTAGCAGGACGGCTCGCACCGATGAGGCAGAAATCTTGTGATTGGCTTAGAGCTCGTCACGTGACCCAATTTCTGTTTCACACTTGTTTTTCGGTGAACATGTAAATCCACAGTAATTGTAAAATATTATGAACATAAGAGAAAATAATAATATAAAATATAAATACTAGCATTCTAACAATTTATTTACTAAAATGAATTCATTTTAACATTCATACGTTCAGTTAAGTGTTAAATTAATGATATGGGGTCTGGTTGTTAAGTTATGTTCATATACTTATGTTGGGACTCAACCACCAATAAGCAGCATTAGAGCTCTAAAATAAATTACAGCTCAAAATTTTTGAACAAATAACTTTTTTTAAAAAACAAATCTTGAATCCTAGAACGTTGAAGTCCGAATTTGAGGACTCAAGGATTCCATCTCTAATATATATATATACACATACACAACTTTCTAGGTCCATCCCTTTCTTTTTTTTCTCTCTTTATTTATCGAATACTTTATATACCCGTTACTCAATGCCATCTCACAATGAAAGACGTGGCATGGTGGGTGGATGTCAAATGAATGCACCCTGATCTGTACTAGTGACGTCACGTTGGTATGGTAGCCGACATTAATTCAAATCGCTTTATATCTCGAGTATCGATCCCACCGCATTTCATATGCATTCCTGATTGACAACCTGGAATCCACTCACCTTTTGTCCGTGCGAAGTCAATCCACCGAAGGGGTGGTTTTAACTGACAATTATCAGAAGGGTAGTATTGCAAACATGGTTTTAATGTCACTTTTATTAATATATATAGAAATTATTATTTTTTAGTAATACCATATTATCAATCAAAAGTTTATTTTAGCATGGTTTGCATGGTTTCTTACTATCCGTTCGGGTTGTACGCTATCAAAAGTATTAAAGATACGCTTCTAGTAATATTTCACAAAGGATTATTATATAATTAGCTTTTTCGTAACAAATTGAAAGAACAAAAAATATTAATACAAAATGGGTTTTTTGACGGCTACGGCAACAAGAGATAGCTCAAATTATAAGT
Source organism: Timema douglasi (assembly GCA_901482245.1). NCBI lineage: Eukaryota > Metazoa > Arthropoda > Insecta > Phasmatodea > Timematidae > Timema > Timema douglasi. The sequence continues at coordinate 133,711 of CABEEJ010000009.1, read as the reverse complement.
ATATATAATAATTACTCTAATTACCCGACCTCAATTAGAGCCCCGATCTCCCCGTAATTAGAGTAGTACAGTCTAACACGAGCATGAGGCTTTAGACCATTCGGCCATGAATCGGGTAGTAATTAATTAATTAATTAATTAAAAAGCATTATATTCACAATGGTATCTTCTTATAACTAGCAACTAAAATAAATATATGTTTTTTATGACTTAGGGAAAGAGTCATACAAATATCAGTTTCAATATAAAAAGTTTTTATTTTGTAAATTGATGCTCACGAACAGAACCGAAAACGATATGAATGACGTCATTAACCGCGCTGATTTCATCCGGTTTGAAGGGAACGTAGTATTTTAGAATCTCTCATTTGTAAAACATTTACAGACGTCTTTTTATATAAAAAAATTAACATTCAGAATGGTGTTTTAATTAAGTTCGTAATTAAATAATTTGAAAACATTTAAAAGAAAAAAATAATTAAAAACATAGCTAAGGAATCTTTAAACAAGAAGAGGTTACTGCTGACTAGCAAGTTGAGTTTGGAAATGAGGAAGAAACTGATAAAATTATACATTTGGAGCATCGCACTGTATGGGAAAGAAACTTGGACTCTTAGGACGATGGAAAATAAATACTTTGAGAGCTTTGAAATTTGGTGCTGGAGAAGTCTTGAGAAGATCATGTGGACAGATAGGGTGACAAATGAAGGAGTCCTAAGAAGAGTGGGTGAGAAGACAAACATGTCGGATGTGATTCTTCGGTACAAAGCAAATTGGATCAGACACATCCTTAGGAGGAACTGTCTTGTGCACGACGTCATAGAAGGAAAGGTTGAGGGAAAGAGGATCTTAGGAAGAAGGAGGATTCAAATATTGGATGATTTGAAAGAAAGAAGACACTTCTGGGAGCTGAAGGAGGAGGCAGAGGACAAGGTGCATTGGCGGTCTGATTTCAATGATAAAAGGAACGGACAGTGACAGAACACATTTAAATAATAATAATTATAGAAATAATAAAGGTTGTGAACGTTTTGACTTCCAAACGTGACAGTAGCCCAACGCATGGTCTTGCAGATCATATGGTTTGGCGAATGAATACATAAGAGTAGATCTGTTGCTAGCTGTCAGTTATCACTAATCTTACGCTGGATAGTCTATACATAGCTTGTATTTACTTGTCTGGGGGAAAGGTTTATCGGGGGTAGGATGGGAATAGAGTAAGGGTAAATTAATCAATTTATTTAACATGCGTTGACAGGTTTTGGTTTTAATTTAATTTACAGAGCTATAAGTTTTCTTTTCATTTATATAAATTTAATTGACTTTTAAGCTGTCCATCCCAACTGTTTGTTTCGTCCACAACGCTCATAAAAAACAAGTTCTGGACTTGTTCAAGTCACCGTTTTAGCTTTAGACATATTTTGCATGTTTTACTTTTTCTCTACACCTCGTAGAGAAAGTATTGTGATCGTCAAAAAAGTCGAACTCAAGATTTTGATAAATGTCAACGTTACATGCCACCCCCTGAAACCATAAAAGTGGTTTTCGCAATGACATCTGTCTGTACCTCTCGATAGAGCCGAAACTATTTTACCGATTGGGCTGAAGCTTGGTATTTGGGGTTTTCATAAGGTCCCCCAAAGGTTTTTTTTTAATAATTAGATATCTAACCCTAAAATTAAGGGTAGTTTACTGAAAGGAAAAAAAAAAAAAATTGATTTCCTTAAAATTCGCTCTAACGATTCAGATTAAATTTTATACGTGGACATTGTTTATCATAATAAACAAGATGGCATTTCTCATTTTCTCATTAAAATGAAGTTGTGGGTACTTGGCAAGAGGGAAATTTTTCAATTTT
>CABEEJ010000009.1:119532-131457 GCA_901482245.1 Timema douglasi | reverse complement strand
ATATATATATATATATGTATTAAATTCAGGTCTTTGAAAATGAATTTTATTCTTACGTTCTTTGGTGGATAAAGATGTTTCTCGCTGCTCAATGTTTCTTTAACAGTATTCCTGATTCCTCATGCCATAGAGCAAGTAACAGTGTATTTAATTTCATTTATGATCTTTGGTGTAGAGTTTCTACAACAATTTACAGACCTATTATTTTGTTTCACAAATCTTACGAGTTTTTAGTAAATGTCAATTTTAAGATAAAAGCGGGAGAAAGTTTGTGCGGTACACCGTACAATTTATTTTTTCCCGCCTTGAACGTGAATAAGTTTTTCTTTATTTCTTCTGGTTTTACTTAGCCAAGTTTTTGATTGGTTTATAAATATTGAAAAAATATATAATTTCTTTTAAAATTTATCTGTGGAACTGTTTTTACTAATTTTTTTTTATCTATAGTCATTTTGAATGGATTTTACCCTTTTTTTCTTAATCATTCTTTAGTTAATTATTTCTTGTTTGACATTTGGAAAACGTTTAAAAAATATCTATTTAACATAAATAAAATTAATTAACTAATATTTCATAAAAATATGATTACTAAGTTGCAGTATCTACCAACTATTTTAATTACTTTGTTCAAATAAATAAAACAAACTTTAGCCTGATCGGTAAAATAATTTAGGCTATACTCTGATGTACAGACAAATATACGAACAGACAGACAAACATTCAAAAACAACTTTTTCTGATTCAGGGTGTCATGAAACGTCGAAATTCACGATCACATTACTTTCTTTCTTTCTTTCTTTACCTGTAAGGTAACGAGAAAGTAAAAATATTTAATTTAAATAATAAGCCATGGTAGCTTTTCATTAACCAAGATTCGAGAGTAAATGATCGACTTAAAACTATATATTTAGCACATAGCCTTACTTCTCAAAGACATTTAACATGATTATTCCTTTGAATATAACTTTAACCTCATCGTCGGTTGGGCGGTATAAGCTTTGAGGTTTACTTTGAGTTATATATAGTCAGGAATTGAAACCCAACCTCAGACAATGCATTAAATGTATTATCTGTGAGGAGGAGGAGGTCGGATTTCAAATCCCAACTCGGTGTATTAAGGATAGTTTTAAAAATAATAATTTTCCACTCTCCCTTTACGCAAATTTTGATACACTCACTCAAAATGTTACCTTCCCCATCCTTAAATTATTTTGTAAATATGCGGATAGCCCAAACGCGTAGAAATACGTGGTACACTTTATATATATGGATATGGCCGTATGTGTGATTTTCAATAAAAGCCGTTATTTGAAAACTGGAAACTCATGTTGCCACAATGGCGGGAATAAAAATATTACAATAGTATTTGCATTCTTAATCCTTTTAATTAATTATGTAAAGATAAAGTAAAGCCCGGTTTTTATAATGAACTCACTCTTGACCACCAACATTGCTTAAAAGTCACTAAAATTTGGCATTCTATAAATATGTTTGATTTGATTTATTGATAAAAGAAGAACTTATCAAAAACTTTTAATGATAATTATTTATGAGCTACTGAATATTTTATCTTTAAATTATCAATCAAATGGAAACCGGTCCCGAGGTGTAGTGCTCAGTGCACCTGGCTACAAGCCTAGGGGTACCGAGCTCGATTCGCGGCTGGTACCTTGGGTATTTTTCCCTTAAGAGTAATGATAACAAATGAAACCAGAGTTTGGTTAGTAAGTTTAAGTTATAATAAGCTCATCCCAGCTCCACAACTTCACAATAACCATCAGCACATCATCTAATTGCGGGTATTGCGTCTAGACCGGATAAAGGTCTGTGACACCTGAGCGGCTAGTAGTCCACACATAAAGCGACATGATCGTATTTTATGTCCCTCCCACTCAGAGGTAAATGCAATACCATACTAAAAAGAATCATACGGATAAGTAGTACATTATAGTATCTTTACAGAAGTGAAATTTCCGTTTCTCCGCAACTATTTGAGATAATAAATAACTTATCATTGCAAAATTGTAGCACTATTGAAAATTTAAAAAAAATTTATATGAAATATATATTTATAGAACAAATATTTTCTGATATATCGGCAAATATATAAATACAATTTTGCAAGCTTTAGTTGTACAGAGAAACTACTTATGTTTTAAAGCAATAATTCTCTAATTCCATTTAGAGTAATTAAAAAGTTTGTTCTTTTTCCTTAAACCTCTTAGACGAAATGTTTGTACAACAATGATCTATATACATTTTAAACTCAATAGTCAATATTTACATTTTTTATTCTTCAAAATTTATAAATGAGCAATTTAATATCAATGAGATGACCTGAAGATGTGCAACACCTAATAAAAGTATAATTTATAGCCGGGGAATTTTAATACGAAGTGTTGACCCTTGTGGACCCAATATTAATCTTTTCTTAATCGGTCCAAACTTACAAATGAAGACATTAATTCTTTAAAAATAAAATTATAAAATTTAAAACCTGGACTCAAAAAATGTTTTACGTAAGTATAGTGCAATTTATGCTTGGTTTTACTAGTGTGTATTATTTCTTGTCACATAATTATTACGAGATTTTAGTAAATATCTCCATTTTTAAACAATAGAGCGAGAAAGTCCGTGCGGAGCTCCATACCATTAATATTTTTAAATATCACAATACTTCTCTCTCCGTGGGGTCTAGATAAGTTAAAAATTAAAGTTCCACACTTGCCAAAGTTATATTTCAAGCAAAGGTGGAAAGAAATAACTACCAGGGAGTTTTATTTTTGTTTACCATATTGAGTTGAAATTGAAAAATGAGGAAACTTTTTTTTCCAAAAGGGTTTTTGAAGGGTGTTGCAGCAAAGAGCTTTAAAGACCGGACCAAGTAAAGTAGATTACAAAATGCATCCCTTTAGTAAAATATGAAATACGATTCTTGTAGAAAGGATACGCGTATCTGACAACTCCAAAACTACTTTAATTTACTCATACGTCAGGTCATGAGATCTGCAGCTAACACTTTTGATAGTTATCAATACCTATACGATAACACCGATAAGTAAAATGCTGTTAAATTATAGTAAAATATTATAGTTGTTGATCACAAAAAACATGTTTGAAATTTAAAAAAATCTTGCCTACCAGAAGCCTCTAAAATTAATGTTAGGCCATATTTTCCGATTGTATACGGTTTAATACTACTTAGAAGCGTCTTGCGTTGGTTTGGGCATGTTGAGAGGATGACGGTGGATTGAATGACGAAGAAAATACATGAGAGTAGAGTGTGTGGATCAAAGGGAAGGAGTAGGCCATGTTAAACATTGTCTAAATGTTGTAGACGAATGTGTAAGAAAGATATATATTTAGAGTTTTAAGAATAAAGGAGCATGCAAGACTCAGTGTATGGGTTTTATTGAAGCTAAGGGAGTATGTAAGGATAGTAAAGTGTGGAGAAAGTTAGTGAGATGGATTAAGTTGTTTTTTTAGATATATGCGCAGTTTCTTGCTTACCCCGTAAGGGAACAGCGTGATTAAGTGTGTATTCTATTATTACTATTATTATTACGGTGTATGTTACAATATCTATTAACTCATTTCACTTATCTTACTATCGTGGTTATGCAAAAAAGTCCTTGTCGTTCGTTTCTGCATTTAGCTTGTGGGCTTTGTTTATTTTTTTTTGCACCGTGTCTTAATACCTTTTAGGTTATACTTATATGTACTGTACTTATTATGCTATTGAGTTAGGGACGAGGAAGGTTGAAATTAGAGGAAGTGTACCCGAATTTGTGTGGAGGGGGAGTGAAAAACTGTTTTGGAAAAAACTCAGTACATTCGACAGAGTTGAGCTCTGATCTCCCCGCTGTCGGCAGTCTAGGATAACAACAGAGTGAGATATGTGGCCACTGGAGCAAATCTTAAAATCTATCATATAATTTAATTTATTGATTGACTTAATATATTTGGTATCTCCAAAACTAACTCAGGTCTATATAGGGAGGAACTATAAGAAAGTTTGCAGCTTGATATTGAACGTTCTAATTTGAGAGAGTTTTGATGCGGTTTTTCCGTACGAATAACGGGTCAAACAACTAGTTGATTATATGGTTAATCTAAAAAGTAATTAAAAGCACCAAGAAAATTTTCCATGGCTTGCTTCATAATTTCTCTTTACATTATCAATAAAATTGACTAAAAACGCAAACAATCTTTTTCTGCTACCATTGTGGCAACGTGAGATCCCAGTTAAAAAAAAAAACGGAATTCCTATGAAAATCAAACTTTACTTACCTGAAGACTCTTTGAGATTCATCCAAATGACGAGAGAGAAAGAGCAGATTTAATAACGCCCCCTCCTATCCTCCGTATTCGTGGCCCGTGGTCTCGAGTTGAGCAATTCCCGCCTGGGGATGACTCTCGAACCATCGTAATGAAATGTAAATAGCTATCAATGCAGTGTGTATAGAAACAGGTAAACTCAATTTGAGCGCTCAGATTGCACGCTCGGCTTATTTCATACCCAGTTTACTCTCTTATGTGTGTAGGGTTGGGGGAAGGGGGATAGAGGGGCGTATAGTATTCACGGTGTGTTACTTTAATAATGTCGGAAGGTTTCGGGATAGTGGGAGCTTTTGATATCGCGCTCAAAGAAAGGGAAATACGTCAGTCTTGTCTTGTTCGGTGGTAACGGGGAAATTGGAGCTTGAATTCTTGTCGGGGTATTCTTAAGACAGTTTTTCCTAATTAGTTTCCTACCATCCCTCTACGTGAATCCAGGTAAACTTTATATAACCATACCTCTATCCTATTTGTGTAAATAAGTGGATACCTGGCTGGGCAGTAAGATGTAGACTAAGAAAATAGAAAGTTATATTTTCTCGAGAAATTTAAGTGGTTTTTTTTTTTTTCAATTTTAATCAAACACATATCTGCTCCTTTGGCCGCATGACCTAAGACGTCACTATCGTAATAGACCAGACTGCAGATGATGGGGAGATTGGGGTTAAAATCTCGCTCGACTCTACTGAGGGTTGTTTTTACTAAATGGGTTCCCATTCTCCCTCCACACAAATTCGGATACATTTCCTCTAAAAGCATAGAAATCATTTTCAATTTGTCAAAGAGTTCCATAAAAATATACAGTATATTTGGTTATAGCTCAGAAGCTATTGGTTTTATAAAAATATATTCCAAATATTTTTTTAAATTTGAATAATACAATAACTTTACAATTATAAGCTAGTTATTATTTCAAATAGTGCCGGAGATATCATAATTGGACGTTTCTGCTTATGTAAATAACCTTAAAGTAATTTTTACGGGAAAAAGAGAATTGAAATTTTATTTGTAGTTTGAAACAATATGTAGAAACAAAATTTCATCAAAATCGTTATAGAGAAATTTTTAAATAATAATTTATATTTTCTCTTTTTTCCTTTAAGTAAACTATTTTTAATTTTAAGGTTGGATATTGGATTACAAAAACCCCTTGAGGGGATCCTATAGAAACTCCATACACCAAGTTTTAGCCTGATTTGTAAAATTGTTTTGGCTCTAGGCCCAGGTATAGACAGACAGACAGACAGACAGACAGACAGACTGCATCGCGAAAAGCACTTTCAATTTCACGGGGGTCATAAAACGTCGATATTTACCAAAATCTTAAGTACTTTTTTTTTGACAATCACAATAGCCTACGTCGCTCTCCGAATGGTCAATAGAATGTAAAAGTAATACTCATTCTGGTGAATACATATTCTAAGATGTCAGGCTAGCAATAGACTGGAATGACCCGCCTCGGTGGCGTAGTTGGCTAACGCGCTAGTCGTGTTGATCTCGACTGCTGAGGACGGGAAGATTGAGGTTCGAATCTTGGTCGGGTAAACTGGGGGTGGTTTTTCCTAAATGGTTTTCCACTCTCCCTCCACGCAAATTTGGGTTCACTTCCTTTAATTCAACCTTCCCAATTCCTAATCCATTAGCGTAATTAGTACTTAAAGCATATAACCCGAACGGGTAGTAAGTCGCGGTGCTAAGTAATAATAATAGATTGGAATACTAATGTCGGGTAGGTTGAAATTTGAGCATCAGCCGATTGTAGTGGGGTTGATTTTCCATTAATAATAATTTTTACATCCTCTCTTAGTGCTAATTCAGGTGCACTTCCTCTAAAAAGATATGCCTCACCTTTTTCCCATATTTTAAGCGGTTAATGATAACCCTTGTTTAACGTAACAATTTTAAACGTGTAGGCTATGTTTATGAAAATGTAATTCACAAGTTGGAAAAACAAAAATCACGATTCAAATATTGTGTTTCTTTCTTGTGATCGTAAAATTAAAATAATAACGTTTTTAAATGAAATCGTCAGGGCGAAAGCAATTTGCGTGGGGGGTAAAAGGCAGTCGGGCGTGACAGGAAATGTAGTGGAATATGTTACGTTCTTTTATACTTTGTGTAAGAGGCAGCCAACAAACACAGTATACCAACAGTTTGAAACTTAAAAAAAAACTCAGTTAAATTTGTTTCCAATGATTTCATCTGAAAAACTTGATAGAGTTTTATTCTTTTAATGTTTGCATGGCCTGTAAAATGTCTTTTTAGCATTATGTAATTTTTTTTTATCACCGCATCATACTAACCGTTCAGGTTGTACGTCTCTGTACTAATTACTCTAATGTGTTAGCTATGAGGAGAGTTGAATTACTATGAAATGTAATCGCAGTTGCGTGGACAGGGACTGTAAAACTATTTAGGAAAAACCACCCTAAGTACACCCAACCGTGATCCAACCCTGATATACCCGTCATCGGCAGACTACTATATTGCTTGAATACCAGCTGGGTGTACTGGTACTATTTTTGTTTTCTAAATGGTTTCACACTCTTTATCTATTTTTTTACTCAAATATGGGTACATTTCCACTAGAATTTATCTTATCCGTCTACCACATTATTGTAGTTAATATAATGTATGTGAATACTCTGAACTGTCAATTAAACGCCGGGGAAAGGAGGGTACTGAATAAAAATATTTTAAGCCATAGACCTAGCATCAAAATAATTATCGTCCTTCAATTAATATGTAAGCCTCTAATCAACGAGTCGATAACAGAGGAAACGGATCTGTGGTTCTAATTACGTGTTTTCAAGTAGGACCACTTGGGGAAACAATGTCGATGTTTTATCATGGGTTGTTCAGATCCGTGTGAAAATAAATCGAATAAACTCGCGCTCCACTTTCATAAGCACAAGTACCAATCAAAAGGTGAATTAAAAACGCGTCAACTCAACGAGATTATAAAAAAACTTTTTTTTAATTAAAATGCCCACCTACTCCCCTTTGTGTGGGAATATTATGTCATGATGGGTTGTAGCTGAGGATGGGAAAGATGACTGGCTATATGTCTGTGTGGGTTCGTAATTGTTGTTAGGCTTTTGTTTTGCGATTTTTATTGTACTACAATGCACTAATACAAAATGTGAGGTTGATAAACAGTACTAAGAAATATTAAATAATTTAAAAGTGTATTTTAGAAACTTGTGGCAGAACGAGGTATTGCGAGGAATGCTTAACCAATGGCCTGACTGATCTCTAGGTGGCCCAACGTAGATATGAACCCCGGTATCTTGGGACTTGAACGGAAGCCCCTCAGCACTCGTACTTGGCAATCCGGCGTCCTAACCCGCGTAGCTTCCAAAATAGGCCGCGTGACCCTCCTAGGTTCGGTGGTTAATTGTCAGCTTTGTTAGCTGGAAATCTCGTACTATTTATAATACAACTTGGCCTGACTGCCAAAAGGAATGCTGACACTTTCTTTAAGTTGCCGGCGCATTATGTACTATTGTTTAGTAACTAATCAAAACACTTTGCAATACTCGTTTTGTCACTTACAATCCACAACACAACAAATGTTGAACCAACACTCGCCTCAATTTACGCCATGTCGATTACAAAAACAAAAATATTAACAGGAAAATCCATGTATCCGTTCCATATTAGTGGTTCGATCTTTAATGGTACGAATGAATAACATGTATCATCCGACACCTTGGTTCAATCGATATTGTGTCTGTCTGTTGAGCTATGTATGGGTCCCGGTTTCGATTCCATGACATAGCCGAAAAATGTATCTTTGGTTAGATGTGGGTGTCACTTTTCACAGTGATAAACTAACGGCAGGGAGCTGGATGTTGTGTCTGTTTCATATTTAAGTTAGCTTATAAATCTTGTGCTGATATAATAGTCAGTTCAGGAAGTGCATGTTTATTATTATTATTACTAGCACCGCGTCTTACTACCCGTACGGGCTATACGCACTTACGCTAATGTATAATGGTAGGGTGATTGTGAGATGAAATGGAGGACCTACAGCTTAACGTGGAATCCGAACCACGGTGGAGGCCTGGCATTACTCACATTCACAAGATGTCTTGTCAGAGGTGAAGGTAGGGTTTGGTAATCAGATAAATCTTTGCCGGGACCGAGGATCGAACCCCGGCCGCCAGCATAGAAGACTGACACCTTACCCCTAGACCGCCAGGTCACCGACAAGTGCATGTTAAATACTCAAAATAAATTTAAAAAAAATATCTATTGTTCCGGGAACAAATTTTGGTCAAATATTAACACTATACTTTGATATTTATTTAGCGCCGCGTCCCACTGCCATTCGGGTGATAAACATATTATGTACTGATTACCAGGGTGTCTACTCACCTGGAAAACCTGGAATTATTTGGAAATTTCCCTTTGCATGGAAAATCAGGGAATTTCGGAGTGGCTCAGGGATGTTTTTAAATATCCAACATTTGAACAAACTATTGTTGCAAATAATTATTAGGTATTCTGTCTTATGACAGGTCCATTCCTTTGTCAATGAACTTAGACCGCAAATGCACCCTGTCCTCTGCCTCTTCCTTCAGCTCCCAGAATTTTCTTCTTTCCTTCAAGTCATCCAATATTTGAATCCTACTTTTTTCTAAGCTTCTCTTTTCCCCAACCTTTCCTTCTTTGACGTGCAGAAGACAGTTCCTCCTAAGGATGTGTTTGATCCAATTTGCCTTGCACCGAAGAATCACATACAAAATAGTTCTCTCCTCACACACGCTTCTTAGGACTCCTTCATTAGTAACCCTGTTTGTCCACATGATCTTCTCAAGTCTTCTCCAGCACCACATTTCAAAGCTCTTCAAGTATTTATTTTCCAACTTCCTAAGAGTCTAAGTTTCTGCTCCATACAGTGCGATGTTCCAAGTATAGCATTTCATCAGTTTTTACCTCAGTTCCAAATTCAACTTGCTGGTCAGCAGCAACCTCTTATAAATAATATTATTATTATTATTATTATTAGCACTACGTCATACTATCCGTTCGGGTTATACGCCCTTACGCTAATGTGTAATGGAAGGGTGATTATGAGATGAAATGGAGGACCTACATTTTAACGTTGAATCCGAACCACGGTGGAGGTCTGGCATTCCCCACATTCACAAGTTGTGATTAATACACGTATTGTCAGAGGTTAAGAAAGGGCTTGGCAATCAGATAAATCTATGCCGGGACTGAGGATTGAACCCCGGACCCCCAACACACTCTTCTTATTGAAAGTTTCCTTGGCCATGGCATTTCTTTAGTGCAGTAGGAATGCTTTATTAACAGTCTTCCCAGGTACTTGAAATATTTTTGAATTATTATAACACATTTTAAAAAAAATCATACAATCGGTTAAATTCTTACTCGCATTCTGAAATACATTTTTCTGAAGAGAGATTTATGGCTAGAATCATAAGAATTTTTTTGGTCATTGTTAAAACCGGTGTGCTGCCTCTCGCACGGTGATGCAATCGTGTAGCGTGGATTTTCTTTATATTCATAGGCACGAACAATCTATTGTGACCAAACGACATATTTACGATGCTATTTTTCATCAGGTTGCGGCAACAAATTATGAGATGCCCAAAACTCTTACACAGAGTGCACGAAATCCACACGCATGTTAGGCCAGTAAGGAGCATCGAACACGAGACTCTGCAGTGGCTCGTGTTACTTCATAAAAGAGAGAAAAAAGGGCTCTGGAGATAATATAACTCAAGAACAAGCGATTAATAATCCTGGAAAATGCTGTAAAGTACGTTGCAGCTTTGGATGAACAAATTTAACTATGCCACATCCATCTTAACTTTTATTTTTAAATAAATCGATAAATAATTTTGTATTAGTGGGTTCTTTATGTTATTTTTGTTTTGATTTTTCTAACTGTATTTAAAAGTATCTTAAAATTCCAGCGTATTTAACAGATTTTTTAATAAAACATTTTGCAAACATTTTACCATCTTAGTTTTCTTATATTTGGATTTGGAAAAAAAATCACTCAATTGACACCTTTTTTGATAATGTTTAAAACAAAATATATAAATGCCAAGTATAGGTACTTCATAGCTATAATGGTATTATGAGTAAAAATTAGAGGATTTGTCATTTCTGAAAAAATCAAATAATCGTCTGGAAAACATGGAATTCTCAAGGGATCCCCCCCTCACCCCACCCCCAAGATTGAGTAGATACTCTGATGTTTTAGGGATGAGGAAGGTTGAATTTAAAGGAAGTTAACCCTCACTTGAATGAAGGGAGAATGTAAAACTATTTGTGAAACACCACCCACATTGCACCCAATTAGGATTCAAACTACGATCTCCTCGTCATTGATGGTCCAGTCCATTTTGAGAGTGACGCCTTAGTCCAATGGTATCAAACTCAAACTATTCAAAGGGCCAGATTCAAAAACTCTTGGCTGTTACGGCCCACAGTCTGAGAAACATGTTTGCTTGGATTTATTCTATAATTTTGTTTTATGACTCATCTTACTACCCGTCCGGTATATGTAAATTTTAATCACGCCTGTGTCTAAGGGTTGAGAATGTTATAATAGAGAGGTAATGAAACCGCATTTCAGTCCAAAGAAAATGTGGTGAACCTTCTAGATAAAACTACCCTTTGTACAACCGGCTGAAATCAAACTCAACCTTCTTAATACCGTCCAAGACTGGACCAGAAGAGTCTGACGTTTAAACCACGTGCCCGCCAATGCAGCTCTATATTAGCTCATTTACTCTATGTACTTAAAATAATAAACGCATATTTAAAATATTTAAAACTTATTGTCCAAGATGTGAATGTGGTTTAGCGAGTTACTCGAAGCAGTATTTTATTATATTATGTGGATTAAAATTTCCCCAGTTAAGTATTTAAAGTGATAAAACAATGGCACAGTTTGAAATTGTTTTAAGTGTTTGCCGTTATTCAAAATTATATACACACTAAAATATTTTAGTTTGTGTGTATATATGTATATATGACTGCAGGCGGGATAGTTTTATAAAAGTATTAGCAGAAGTACCCGGCGTTGCGCGGCGTAACCTCGCAATACATTGCGTCTTAACCCCGGGAAAAGTTTTTCTTTACTTCAAACAAATATAAAAAACTCTTAATTTTATTTTTCCCGGGCCAGTTTTTAATTCATTACAAAAAATTAAATCAAAATTCTAAAATTTCTGCTTTGAGGTGCGCATTTTCGTACATTTCACAATTCTGCGTGCGCAATACTCATGACAGGTAAACTAACTCTTTATTTTACTAAAATAAAGTTCACACGTTTCAGTGGCCGCATGGTCTAACGCGCTACTTTCTTAGAAGATTAGACTACCGATGACTGGGTGATCGAGGTTAGTATCTCGGTTGCGTGTACTGATTTTTTTTCCAAAATTGTTTTTCACTCATTCTACACGAACATTCGGGCACACCTCCTATAGATATAACCTTCCTCACCCCTAAAACCATAAGTGTAAATAGTATATGAACTTATAACCCGATCGTTTAGTAAGACCCAGTGTCATATATATATATATATATATATATATATATATA
>CABEEJ010000009.1:105096-116883 GCA_901482245.1 Timema douglasi | reverse complement strand
GGGTTATGGTAGGGGTTAAAGGTGTGTGTTATCAATTGAGACAAAACATTTCCGGGAAATTTTGGATTGGAAAATTTTCTGCACTGGTAGCTTATGGTGGAGGGGTTAAATTGTAGAGGTGACACTTTGAGCCTATGATACATCAAAATATAATGTGTTAAGAGACAAGTTTGGTTATAATAAGGGGGAGGGCAAATGGTGATGGGGGAGGGGCAGATAGGAAGTACTGAGGATTTCGGGGAGGGGGAGGGAGACAAATGTCGAGCCAACCTTAAAATGATTTTAGTTGTCGATGACAAAAAATGTAAGTATGGTTTATGAACGCAATGGGTCTACAAAGGCACACATTCACTTGTTTCTTTACTAATATTTTTTTTGGCACCACGTCTTACTACCCGCTCGGCTTATACGCTTATGTACTAATTACGCTAATTTAATATGGACGAGGAAGATTTAATTTACAATAATTGTACCCGTATGTGTGGATTGAGAGTGGAAAAACATGTAGGAAAACCGGCTTCACTGCACCCAACCGGGATTGAACTCCGATCTCCCTCTCATTAGCAGTCTAGTCTATTTATCGCAAGAGTAGTGCGTGAAGCCGTGCGGCCAACGAAGCAGGTGTTTCGTTAGACTACTTAATACTACTACTATCGCTACCACTAATTATTATTACTGTTCTTATTATTATCACCCGTTTAATCAAGTGAATTTTTTTTTACAGAAATAATAATTGAAATTTCTCCAAAACGGAAAATTTTAAATTAATATTTCATCTCAAGTTATCAAACATTGATTTTTTTTTAATGTTAAAATTTGCATATGGTTAAATCCCAGGGAAAAGGGCTATATTTGTCCAGGCTAGGGACGAATTCAACCACCGAGCGCTGTATTTGGTACGTTAGTATGAGGAGATGCGTATAACCCGAACGGGTAGTAAGACGCGATGGTAATAATAATAATAATGGTATGAAGATAGAAACTGGAATCACAGTTATTGTTTTATTTGTAACCCATTTGATAATATTAGACGTTCCTTAGGGGTGGTCCTTGAATTACTTATGGCCTTTTTTAAAAATAATTTTCGAGGCCCCACCTTTTCCTACCACGTAAGGGATCGTAAGATTTGCCGTCAGCATCCCACCCTTACCCCTCACCATCATCTTACGTAATTTTTTTACGATTTGGTAGATTAGATTATTTTAATAGTTTGGTTATTTTTAAACGTAAAAGATTGGTAGCAAGGCGATTGTTTGAAATGTTATAATATTTTAAATTGTAGTAAGTAAATGAAATATAAGTTAAATTTTATAGTTATTAGGTATCACTTATTCATTTTAGGACTAAAAAAATAAATAGATTTTGTCACACCATAAACATCAAGGGAAAAAAATACACCTCACATGAGATGGATTCTGACCCCCTCTACTAACCCCCTTCCTCCCCCGAAAAAAATAGAACCTTACGTAATTTAAGGATGGCCCCTAAGGAGAAATTAAACTTAAGTGGAAACTTTAAAACCTGGGATATCTCGATTTACATTCGTTATATTTAAATGGCTGGAATTTTTTCCGCAGGAAAGATAAATTGAAAAACGGAAAATTTTCCCATCTCACGTCTCTAGTTCCACTATCCTCCAAGGGTCAACCGTTCACAAATCGTCTGGTCCCCCACAGATCCCCCTTCCATCCCCACTACAGATCCAAATCTTATTAGGAAATTTTCTTCTTCTTACCATCAATTTCCCTCCCGTCTCAAACGCAGGCAGTATCTCTCACGCGCCTGCGCGCAAGTAGCTCGTTATCTTGGCTTTGTTCCAGTGGCAGTTTCTAACCCTCTCTCACCCCTTTCCACCGTATTTATTATCATCCATCCCCTCAAACCCTATTTTAACCCTTATGGCCAGCGAATAACATTTCCACCTCAAACCAGCCTCGGCGTCCCTCTCACAATAGACTGGATAACAAATCACGGATAATCAGAGTTTGAATCACGGTTGATTGTACTGAGGGGAGTTTTTATTGAATAGCTGTACCATCTCCGAAAAAATGCGGGTACACTTCCTATTAATTTTACCTTTCTGATCTCTAACACACTAACCTAATAGTTCATTTTGCGAATAACACCGAATGGGTAGTGGATAGCAATACATATTTTTTATATTAATAATGATAATAATAATAATAATTATTATTATTATTATTAGCACCGCGTATTACTACCCGTGCGGTCTATATGCACTTACGCTAATGTGTAATTGTAGGGTGATTATGAGATTAAAATAGAATACCTACAGTTTAACGTGGGATCCGAACCATGGTGGAGGCTGGGAACTCCACACATTCACAAGTTGTGATTAACACACGTCTTGTCAGAGGAGAAGGAAGGGTTTGGCCATCAGATAAATCTGTGCCGGGACCAAGGATTGAACCCCGGACCCTCAGTACAGAAGTCTGACACCTTACTCCTAGACCACCAGGCCACCTTTTATATTAATCGTATTGATAGGCGCGTGGTTTAAGCGTCAAGCCTGTCTAGCTTGGTTTAATGGTTACTTGAAAGTCGGGATTCGATTCCCAGCCGAGTGACCTACAGATTTATTTTTCCTTCCATTTTTCCCCACCCTCTCTCCGCACATTTGTATGCACATTTCCTGTAAATTAGACTTTCATAATCCCTTTTCTACTGGAGTAATTAAATAAGTATATGAAAAATAATAGCAATAATATGTATACAGTATTGCGTAGACCAAGCCCGGAATACCGATTTTTCTGATTTTCGAAAATACAGTATCTATACTAAAAATTAAAAAAATAAGAATATACGGGATACTTAGGAAAACTCAGTTTTAAGGTAGAAACATTTTCACTTTAGTTAAACAATGAACAAACACATTTTTTCTTCTTCTAAATATCACAAATTCTGAAGAATATATAACAGGTCTAGAATCTAACAACGATAAAAAAAAAATTGGCCAATTTATTTGAACAAGGGTTAAGATGAGTTTCTTTGGCAGCCATGTCCCTGATATTAATACAGCTGTGGTTATTCTTATAAATAATATTTTCTTTTGGCGATCCGGATGTTTGACGTCCAAATTATCGACGCTCTACTGTATGGATAGATAAATGTACTGTACATGTATCACTTTAATGCCCGGTCACTATGGCTCGATTGTGGCCTGACGCCATGGAGTTATGATATCGTTTCATTTATACATTATCTTAGGATTTAAATCGTGTTGGGAGATGTTTATATATTATGACAAAGTTGATCGAGATTGTTGTTGAAGAATTTCTTTATTTCGAGGGTTATTTTGAACCGCAAGCATTCGGGTCTTAGTGAGGCCAACGCCCATAAATCACCACTTCCACTTGTGAAATTGGGACGGAATATCCCCACGGGATTTAGAACAACAGAGAGATAAAAAAATACATAAAAAAACGTTAAAGAATATCGCAGATTGAGGAGAATGTTGGCAAGTGAAGAAAAACTGTTGGGATCAACACTGCCCCTTTCTTGGAAAGGAGGAAATAAAAAAATAAAATGTCGGGGATGAGGGAGATAGTCTAGAAAAAAAACACACATTAAGTTGACATTTACTAAGCAGACTCCACATAAGTAAAGTAGTATAATATATACTCTACAAACAAAAAAAGCGTTTCTATGGCATTCTATATAAAAAAAAAGAACAATGTCATAAAATAAATACAAATTTGTATTTGATATTCTTTTTATGGGCGTAAAAACTCTTTAAATCAAAGGGAGTGTATTTATTCTTTAATGTAAAAGTATTTTATTTGTATTCTAGGTGACTTCGCCAGTTATATTTTTATAATTATGTTTAAAAATATCAAACCTTTTGTTGTAGAGGCGCAAAGATTCTTATCTTAATCCTACAACAAATTGTTGAAGTTACAAAAAAAAGTATTTGCTTTGTTCCACTACAAAACTACCAATATTTCTAAAAAATCGAGAGAGAAAAGAGCGAAAAATAAAACGAATAATTGGTTAATTTTTTTATGTATGATAATGGTTCTTATTGCCCATTTGTGTTAGGAGAAACTTGCATTAATTAATATTTTTTTACAAATAATGAAAAGGGTGAATTTTAAGAAAATGAAACAGCTTTCACCTAAAAGCGTGATGGAAAAGAAAACTATAATGAAAGAAAAATCCTCCTTTGCACTTAGTTGGTATTGAAACCCAGTCCACCGGTTCAGAGCTGGAGGTGAAATTCCGGTCTATCCGCATATTTACACTAAAGCTTGATTCACACTTTCACCGAAAATAGAAAGCAGAATTTGCCTCAGTGGTGCAGCAACTCACTCACTGTATGTTGACCCATAATGCATTGCAAAGCTAACTTAAAACAGCTGATTATTAACCTATTTAATTTTCTAATGGATAAACATATATTTTAAATAATTTTATCGATGGCTGTTTTCAAAGTATAACGCTGTGTCGTGGAACAATCCAAATACATCAATTAACACGCTTTACATTAACAGGTTATTTCAAATCTCCTCACAACGGCCAACGAAGCTGCCTGCTAGCTTCTGGCTGTAGAGCGCATACGTTGTCTAATGCTTATGCACACTTATTTGAGATGGTTGGTTTTTGAGATTTGATTGGTTCTTCTGTGCCGAACATCTCAGGCAGAGCTGATGAAGCAGAGATGAGTTGAACCGGAACAGTTCACGCCAATATCTTGTGATTGGCTTAGAGCTCATCACGTGACTATGCTTCTATTCAGTGAACGTGTGAATCCACAGTAATGGTTTAGACATAAGGAATGCAGAATCCAAAGGAAGTATAACACTTACTTGGAAGGAGAGTGGGGAAATGTTTAAAAAGAATTAATCAAGGCTCAAACCTCGAATTCCTCGTTACTGGCATTCTAGACACGTCAAGACTGACATCTTAATCCGCGTGCACACAGGTGCAGGAAAGGAAAACCGTGATATTTTAACAAAACCATACGAGTCTTTTCTTAAATGATGAGGCTGCAATTTTTTTTGACCAGTGAAGATAAAGAACCCGATTATTTTTTAAATTGTTTCATAAGAATTTTGGTGTTAATTAAGTTAGGGGATTTATTTTAATATCAAACGACTAATTCATAACCACTTGACGATTGCACAGAAACCACATCCAAAACTCGCAGCCATTTATAATAATCTTGGTTCCAAGAACAATTTCCTGAATTAACATAGAGTGTAAAGTAACACAAGGAAAGGTCAGTATTTTTACAGTTTGTATAGCAAAAAAAACACACCCTTTTTCGGTTAAAATAAATTAAATATTGATTACTTACACACTTTTAGTTTAATTCTTTACAAAATATTAGCCTCGACAGCTCTTGCATATATGTCAAAAGCACAATGGCATTTGAACATATATTTTTTTAAATGAGAATAAAAAGTCCTGTTAAGATTTTGTGATGCTCATGACAGATATAAAATAACTTTTGAGATCAAAGTCAAAAATTAAACTAAATCTATCTACTGAAGCTATATTTTGTTTATTTTGAGTGAATTTTTTTATACATATAAAAACTGCAAAAATAACTCTTGTTCCCTTCCATCAAAAATTAACGCTCCCATATTACAAGCCATTATTTTCCTCTCTGTCATAAAGTTGATACTTTTGACATTTTTTCGATAGCAAAATGGCATGCTATACAAACAAAACCACAAACAATGTCGCATTCAATGGACACGCTTCCTCGAGGGCGTTTGGACTCGATATTTATTTATGTTTCTTTAAAAATAAGGTCAATAATAATTGCACTCAAGGCTGTTTGTTTATTAAAGTGACGTTTTTGATGGTGAACAATTTAGTATGTGTTCAACTCTACCTTTAATACGAGGGACATTTATCCGAGTAAACTGAACTTTACTTCTCACGCTTTACTTCTCGTTCGGGTTATACGATGTGTATACGCATTTGCGTAGATTGAGTTTGGAAAGACAGTTTTGGAAAAAAACCATTACACCCGATTGAGATTCAATCTCCGATGTACCTGTCATTGGCATTCTGCGAGAGTAACGCCTTAGACCATGCGGTCTCTGAAGTGGGTCACTCTTGTTAAAATACAGCTGGACTCAAGTGAAAATTGGTTTGTTCCCAAAAAATAGCACATATATATATAAATTTTTCAAGACGTATAGTAGGAGACAGGATTTTATTAACATTATAATTTACTTTATCATGTGTCATTTATTAATGGTGTAGTTCTTTTTTAAATCACTTTATTAAAAGCAATAAAATGTAATAAATTATATTAACACTAAAAGATCATTATTTTAATGGCCGGATACAATATATAAAATATAAGTGTAACAAATTACAACCATACTAAACCTCAAAGTTTTACTTTGTATCACAGATACAGCCCCATTTTCATAAGAAGGACCATTTATAAAATACATACTTTTATTTGTGTGATCAAAATTGATAACATTTTACTATTTTATCAGTATTATTAGTAAAGGTATTGATAATATATATAAAAAGTTACAGCTGCAAATCACATGACCTGGCTTATGAATACTTAAAAGTAGAGTAACTTTTGTAGCTGTTAGGTAAGGTTCATTTAATGAATATCAGACTATTCATTAAAATTTCAAACTGGCATGATAAGGGCAAGAGGATGTGAAGACTTAATACTCAGAGAAAAAAGAATATGCTTATTTTCATTGACTTGTCTGGCATGCTCAGAAATAATCTGATGAGAAACCTTAACTAGCCTCCCTTCTGTAACGCGGAGAAAATTTTCCACCATTTCTTGATATTTTACATGATAGCCTCGACTCGCGTGATCATAAAACATTTCTTTAGATTTTTTGTCACCAAACTTTCAAGGTTTTGATTACTTCCTTTTACAACGGATTGCTTAGAAAAAAAAATCACCCAAAACTTTAAGAATGAACCATTTTCATTTTTTGGAAAAAAAGGAGCCAAGGAAACAATTCCTTCCACCTTTGTTGGAAACTTAAATGTCTCGAATCTTTGGAGTCAACAGGGTCTTTAAGGGAAGCCCAAGGAGATCCAAGAAATGTTTCTATTTGAATATTGGTCACAGGTTTATTCAAATAATCTCCTATGTCATTATCACTCTACATTGACAATGAATCCTCATAATATTTCGGTGAAAAACTGTCACTATCCCTAAAGTACTTCAATCAAGGGCGTAGCCACTAGTAGCATCTAATTTTTTTAGAAGTAGAGGTCCCTACACCTATTACAATGAAAGGACTATGCGAAATACACTCGAGAGAAGAAACTCCAGATACGCAATCATTGGGGGTCAGTAATTTTGTCACTCAGCAGGGCACTAGTTAGTGCTGGGTGCAGTCAGAACACAAATACTCAAACCAGAAAACCTAGGTTTATTTTCAATATAAACATGTGAGAAGTGTTCATTGTTGTCAGGAACACCTTCACCTTTCTTTTTATTCGAGACAAATCGAAAGAGTGATGTTTGTTACCAAGAACGTTTCATTTTTGTGATTATCTAGGAATGATTGTTCTCCTATTCAGAAAAAATCAACTAACATGAACAAAATTTACTACTAAATTCATAATAAACACTCATAATGGGCTAAATTATTATTAATATAATTGTTACTAAATTATTATTATTATTATTATTATCATTATCAGAAAGCATAACCAGTTTACTTGCACTTGGATATTATAGCAAATATTTGGCTGATTGATGTTAAAATATATTTTTTAAACGTTTTAAAAATATATGAGATTTGGATTACAAATATTTTAAAATAAAATCCAAATATAAGTATAAAACTATATTGTACTTACTAATAGTTATATTGTCAGACATATTTTCACACATACGTAGCTCAAGTAATATCATTAAACTAATTATAAAACAAAATCACTGTAATTGTGCATT
This sequence comes from Timema douglasi, assembly GCA_901482245.1. Classification (NCBI taxonomy): domain Eukaryota; kingdom Metazoa; phylum Arthropoda; class Insecta; order Phasmatodea; family Timematidae; genus Timema; species Timema douglasi. The sequence goes on along the minus strand of CABEEJ010000009.1, from coordinate 108,962 downwards.
TCTTTCAAATTAATAATAAACAACACCTCCTTTAAATGAAGATGAAAAATAGCTACCAGTGTGTCACAAACCAGGAGAGGGGTATAAAAGCGAAGCCAAGTGACCTAGAATGGGAGGGAGGGGGAGAAAGTAAAATAGCCTGACTAAAGGGGAAATTAACTTTTAGAGTATATCAATTTGTTAAGTGGCTAGCGATTGAAACTGGAATAACTGACTGCACTTAATTTAGAGAAACATTAACTTTTTAAACTTATTAACATAAACAATTAAATAACAGGTCTGCCTATTTATTGTAAACATGATAGTGTTAAAAAGTACTAGACTACAGAATTAATATTAATTTAATTGATAGTAGTTAATGCAAAATAGAATTGTTATGGATAGTTGTGCAATTGTGCATGCTGACGTCTTTAAACACACAATTACTAGAAATACAAAAAGCTTCTAGAAATTCCGGGGGGTTTGAACCCCCTAAACCTCCTCCCTTCACCCATGTAGTAAAATGTCACTCCACCTGTAAATTTTTTTTCTTTCTCTATATATGAAATATCACTCGAAGATTAATAAAATCCACGTTACTCACATCACTAAGTTTTTTGATCAAACAATGCCTCTCTTTCATTTAAGCACACGCCATTTCATCATTTTGTCATCAATCTTCCGAGTGACTTGCTGCAGCTCCCTACATCTGCCTATACGGGTAAAAGTGTTTTTTTACATCTTTATAAATATTGTTCCGCTATCTCATTCATGTATCCCATTCTTGGTCTTCCTCTTGCGCTCTTACCTTCAATATATCCTTCTTTAACCTCATCATCAAACTCTCATGTGAGTATGTGGCCTTCTTTTCGTAAACATTTCTAAATCTTCCACTCTTTTTTTACCTCTTTTAGTTATCTTTGTTGGATAGTCTCTCTCTCTATTCATGATATTTTTTTACTTTCTTTTGTAAAAATACATTTAACTTTTTTTTTTTCAGTTCTGTCAATAGTCCATATTGTAACTACACATAATGCAGCGCTCCATACATATTCCTGGAATAAACTTTTTTATTTCTAGACTTGCTATTAAATTAAAATAATTTTGTTTTTATTATTACTTTTAAAAATCATGGCCGTAGTACCTTTGCCCTTCATCTCCGTCCACCCACCCACCGTGACCCAGAAAAGAGACCCGTTCGGACCAATATATAAGCTACAGAAAGTTTGACGCAGTTTCGGTTAACAAATGGGAGGGTCGTTTGGACCAACTGAGATATGACGTATGGACTAAGAATAAACAAAACTCTCCCTTTCATTTATGCAAATCTAGCCGGCTATAATCTAATCCCGCCTAAATCAAGTGACTTACTTAAATTGTTGCTAATATAGTCCCCAATCAGGTAATTTTCTTTCATTTTCTCAGACCTAATCTAACGTAACTATCAGGTGATTGAACAGACGCTGGCTATAGAGACGCGAGTAAGAAGTAAACAAACTCACTAGGTAAGGTTGTAAGGTTAACAGGTGTGTACACAACTGCTCCAAACGCCCAATGGCCAACCTGTTCCAAACGAACCACTTAGGCCTACTGTATAATCCCCGACTAGACTGTCTACGACAGGGAGATCAGGGTTCAATTCCCGGTCGGGTGTACTGAGGGTGGTTTTCCCTAAATGGCTTTGTCCCTCCACGTAAATGGGGGTACACGTTCTTTAAAATTAACCTGAGCAGGTTGTAAGACATGGTGTTAAAAAAAAGTATAATCCCAGATTGCACCAAACGTCCTATGCGCAAAATAATGATAGCTAACAATTTAATTAAAGAATGCGGATCATGAAAATAGTTGAGAAAAAGTGCACCCGCATTAGTCTTGTGAGGTGGATAGGAATACCCTAGTAATAAATGATACGTGGAAAACTACCCTCTGAGCACTCGGGTGAGTTTTGAACCTTATAGGCAATCAGGTATTTTACAAGAATTACGCTTAAGGCCATGTGATCACTGGTTTAACTAAAGTAATAGAAGGTTTTGTTTAATGCTATTCTAAAACAATTCCAAATGGGAATATCCTATATTGATTGGCTGAAGGCTATTTTTTAAAAGCAGGCTCTACTTTATATTGCCACTACTGATTACCAGAGCCTCTGGAAATATTTCTTTTTTGTAGAAGAAAAGTTTCCTCTCGAGTCTCTTCCTCTCTTCTTTGGATCAGTTTCCTCTCTTCTTTGGATCAGTTTCCTCTCTTCTTTGAATAAGTTTCCTCTCCAGTCTGTTCCTCTCTTCTTTGGATCAGTTTCCCCTCCCCCCCAGTTTGTATCCTCTTTGGATCAGTTTCCCCCCTCCCCCCTCCCCCCAGTTTGTATCATCTTTGGATCAGTTTCCTTTCCCCCAGTTTGTGTCCTACTTGGATCAGTTTCCTCCCAGTCTGTATCCTCCTTGGATAAGTTTCCTCTCCCCCAGTTTATATACTTTTTGGATCAGTTCCCTTTCACCCAGTCTGTATCCTCCTTGGATCAGTTTCCTCTCCAGTTGTATATCCTCCTTGGATCAGTTTCCTCCCAGTTGTATATCCTCCTTGGATCAGTTTCCTCTCAAGTTGTATATCCTCCTTGGATCAGTTTCCTCTCCAGCTGTATATCCTCCTTGGATCAGTTTCCTCTCCAGTTGTATATCCTACTTGGATCAGTTTCCTCCCAGTTGTATATCCTACTTGGATCAGTTTCCTCTCCAGTTGTATATCCTCCTTGGATCAGTTTCCTCTCCAGTTGTATATCCTCCTTGGATCAGTTTCCTCTCCAGTTGTATATCCTCCTTGGATCAGTTTCCTCTCCAGTTGTATATCCTACTTGGATCAGTTTCCTCCCAGTTGTATATCCTCCTTGGATCAGTTTCCTCTCCAGTTGTATATCCTCCTTGGATCAGTTTCCTCTCCAGTTGTATATCCTCCTTGGATCAGTTTCCTCTCCAGTTGTATATCCTCCTTGGATCAGTTTCCTCTCCAGTTGTATATCCTCCTTGGATCAGTTTCCTCTCCAGTTGTATATCCTCCTTGGATCAGTTTCCTCTCCAGTTGTATATCCTCCTTGGATCAGTTTCCTCTCCAGTTGTATATCCTCCTTGGATCAGTTTCCTCTCCAGTTGTATATCCTCCTTGGATCAGTTCCCTCTCCAGTTGTATATCCTACTTGGATCAGTTTCCTCTCCAGTTGTATATCCTCCCGGACTAGCTGCTATGTGATAGCGGGTAAAAGTTAAGGCTGCCCCGTCGATGTAAAAAAAATAAACCTCTCGGTATTTTGTTCCCAAGGTAGAGAGAGAAAAAAGAAGTATGCTGCTAATGGCGCAATCAATCACCCGCGCTCTCGAGTAATCTCGCGAAACTTACCGCATCAAGAGCAGCAGCCTGTCAGTCTGACATTGTCTGCACAACAACCACGATCATCACCTTGGCTCTCTTGGGGTTTGGGGTGTTGTATTCATCCTCTCTAAACAAAGAGTTTCGTTAGTATAAAGAAGGCTTATTACGGATAAGCTTATGTTACGAATTTACTTTTTAGTTGAGAAATTATCTGAAAAGGTTTTTTGTTTTATTTAGCACTGCGTTTTGATAAAAAAAAGTTCAGGTTATATGCTTGGATACTAATTACAGTAAGGTGTTAAAGATGTGGAAGGTTGAAGTAATGCCAGGATCCACATAACTAAACGTAAAAATTCAAGGAAAACACAAGACAATGAATATGGACTTTTTGAAGACAAATTGTTCATTAAAAATGAAACCAGATCCTCTATAGTTGATTAGGCTACAAATACTTAACATAGAAGTTTACTGGATTTACAAAATAAAGTGTAACAAGTGGTTACGACGTCTTAGAGTTCGCAGGGGGG
>CABEEJ010000009.1:93831-105027 GCA_901482245.1 Timema douglasi | reverse complement strand
GGGGAGTGAATGTACTGAAGAATACTTCTGCATATCATAAACAAACAAATTAAGTACTAAATAGCAGGGTTGATGTTTCTCGCAATATGATTGGCTGGCTAGAGCGTGTGTTACCCTTCACTTAACGTTCACGTAACGGGAAAGTTCTTCCCTGGACAACTCTTAAGCTAAGTGAAAGTTAAGTAAACTGCATTGTGATCTATTAGAACCGGAAGCGACGGGACACCCAGCGGGTCAGGGAACCGGGGGCGTAAAATACCCGTAGTGGACCAATTAGTAGGATAAAATTATAAGATAGGGAAATAGGGACACGTAAATTAGGAGCTATAATCAACAATTAATTAATTAATATGATTGTAAATTGAATAAACTAGCAAATTAGCTGAGGTAGAGAAACAATGTAACATAGGTCCAGTCTAGGCCTCAGGACAGAAGGTAAGGATAAATAAATAAATAACTGCAACGGCTTCCATTTAAAAACACGCGCAGAACCTTTACGTTACGTTAAAATTAAGTGAAAGTTAAGTTGGTCGTAATCCCGGCATTAGAGGAAGTGTGCCTGCGTTTATGCGGAGGGAGAGTGGGAAACCATTTAGGGAAAACCACCCTCACTATAACCGACCGGGATTCGAACCCCGATTGCCTTATTATTGACAGTCCAATCTATCGCTAGAGTGATGCTTTATAAACCTTGTGGCTACCAAAGCAGATTTATCTTTTTTTTTTTTTAGATACTGACATTGCGTGTAGGGGATTATTTTAACTCTAACTTTTTTTTTTCGATAGTTTGAAATTTTATCGAAAGTTTTGTAGAAGAGAATACTACTATAAGACGTTTCTCACAGGAATGCTTTATTTGGTTCGTTTTTTAGAACCCGTCGATGTTGCACTCTTTGGAAAAGTTTTTTTTCCCCCCCTCACTTATACATTTTAACTCAAACGTTAATTGTAAAAATCAACCAAACCCTTTATTTACATGATTAATTATACTTTTGGATGCAAGTAGGGGGTGGGGTTTTAGGGTTCAATATCCCTTAATATGATTAATAATGGGGGGGGGGAATGTTTCACCCTCAAAACATCCCCCGTTTTACAGTAATAACACGGAAGCTAGAACACTTTTTAGAGAAAAAAAAAACAGAACATATTTTTATCTGCGAACATTGATAACATTTTACTTTATTATTAGTTATATTTTACAAAATATTGAAACTATATATATATATCAAATATAGCAGTGGTAGATCACATCACTGCGTTTGAATACGTGAAAGTAAATTTAGTTTTTTTTTCTATCTTCTAACTAACAGGTTTACAATTTCAATAGTCGTTTAAAGATATCTGAAAGTCATTAGAATTTGCGCAAGCTAAACTTCGAAAACTTAAACCGTTAACTAAAAACACAAACAAACTTAATATAGAAGATGACGCAAGTTTGTTAGGTAAACTTATTTTCCCTCTTCTTTAGATTTAAGTGGGGACTTAACCCACACCGTTGAGAACGTGGAAAAAGGCATGAATAACGTCAGGTCTGTTTGATGCGTGACACGAAGGTCTTGGTTTTGAATTACGGCTGAATGTACTGAGGGTGTTTTGTTTTTCGAAATTATTTTTAGCTCTCTCTCTCTTCACGCAAATACAAGTACATTTCCTATAAAATTCTATCTTCCTCATCTCGTATCAGATTAGTGTAGAAATATGGATGGTAAAACCTGATGCATAATAAATCTTTGTTGTATCTTCTCATTCAAATGTCTAAAGTTTAAATAATAGACATACTCAACTATTGATAGACAAAAAAAAAAATTCTATGTGCAATGATTTACTAATTTATTAATCTAATTAAAATATTCTGGCAGGTTTGGTATAATGGTTTGAATCCCTGACGCTGACCAAGGAGATGGGTGGGGATAGAGCGATACTTAATTTAATTATAATTACGGTACTTGCTCCCTTCAGGGAATCTTTTCTCAGGTGTTTAAGAATAAGAACTTTAATTAGTTTTTAAAATCTAATTGCTTTTTATTTTTATATCGAGTTTGAGGATGTATAAAAAAAATTCAGTATAAGGGCTTTGACTCCCTCACCTTATGGACACTCGCGAGTACGGACATTTAACGGCAAGAAGCCACTGTCCTATCAGATTTCACTCACTTGTGTACGGGTGTCGCTTTCATCAATTTGTTTTTAAACGCGGCTCGCTGCGTACCTCTAAGGATTTGTTTTAACATCACGTCTGACTAACCGTTCATGTTGTACATTATTATTATTATTATTATTATCATCACTACCCGTTCGGGTTATACATTATTATTATTAGCACCGAGTCTTACTACCCGTTCAGGTTATACATTATTATTATTATTACTATTATTATTATTAGCACCGCATCTTACTACCTGTACGGATTATAACATTATCTAGAACATTATGTTTAGAGATAATAAGCTAAAAACTGTGAAATTGAGAAAAAATATCCACACATGAATAGTCTTATTAATAATGTATGTGTTGAAATATTTTATAATTTTCCTATACTACCAGCCTTTGGAGAAAATTAAAATATCTCAAAGATCCATCTTTTTTACATTGACTGAGAGAATCTTCCTTTCTAGATAACTCTTACTATTACCTCAAATAAAAATAAACTGCGAGTGAAACACTAAAAATAAATGGTACGGTCCACCCCACAGAATATCTCCCGCATTTATCTTAAAATATACATTTACTAAAAATTCGTAAGATTTGTGAAACGAAATAATATGTCTATAAATTGTTGTAGAAACATTACAACAAAGATCATAAATGAAATAATATAGGCTACACTGTTACTTACTTTCTCTATGACACTAAAAACTAGGAATGCTTTTACAGAAAAATTGAGGAAGAGAAACATCTTTGTCTACCAAAGATCATAAGAATCAAATTAATTCTCTAAGACCTGAATTGAAACGTATATAATTTATATTTGCTTATAGCCCATAAATAATTGATTTTATAAAAATATATTCCAAATAAAAGATTTTTATCTTTAATTGTACTAAAACTTTACAGTGATAGGTTATTTCGTATCTCAAATAGTTGAGGAGAAATGATGAAAATTTGGAAAATCTCCCTTATGTAAAGTACCCTCAAAGTCATTTTCATGAGAAAATGAGAATTTCAATCTTGTTTATAGTGATACATATTTTCTAGAAAATTTAATTAAAATAATTAAAACTAATTTCTAGAAAATCATTTTTTTCTCTTTTTGCCCTTCAGTAAACAACCCTTAAATTTAGGATTAGGTATCTAATTCTAAACATTCCTTGTGGGTATCTTATGAAAACCACATATATCAAGCTTTAGCCCAATCGGCAAAATAATTTCGACTCTAGCCTGGGTGCGAAAACAATTTTTGTTTTGTTTCAGGGGGTCATGAAAGGTCGTATATTCATTAAAATCTTGATTTCGATATTTTTAACGATCACAATACTTTCCCTCCAAGGTGTCGATATAAATTAAAAATGGGAATATTCGAAGGTTTTGCAAGGCTTTAATTTCAATTTTCTGGGAGGAGTTTGGTTAATGTGGCCAACGAAACTTTATTTTCAGCTATGTTTAATTAATCAACTACCTAGGCTTTATGTACAGTATATTACATTCTACAAATGTTTAGGCACCCAAATATCCATCACATACACGTGCGAAAATATTAAAAATAGTATTTCTGAAATAAATTTGATAAAAATCTGTAGAAATCATTGTAATTTACTATTACACCAGTGCTAAACACTTTTTGTTATATATTAAAGTATATTATATTATAATAATAGGTTTGTGAAGTATTACTAATGGTTTGAAAATAAAATATAAACTTAAGCGCAATTTTCTCTTATTTAATATTTATTTTCTGTTTTATATGCGTTTCGTGCAAGTTCTATTTGTACACGACCTCACGTCCCACCCCTAAAAATCACACAAACCCGCAATTACGTGGGATAATTATCCTGGTTGTTAGCCTCCGGTAAACATTCGCTTTGAGTATTCGTAACGTAATTTTTTTCAAGCGTATGTCAACAGAGTTTGTCGGCTAGACATTCCTGCTCTCCTACAGACAGTGCCGGATATGGAACAGGTTGTTTTTTTTAGGCTGGGACACCAAATATGCGCGGTTACTTCGCCCCAATGAAATGATGATTATGATTATGAAATACCAAGAGGAGTCTTAATTCTATTTAAGTCTAATTATAAAGACCATGGCTACCATAGAAGCATTTATTTTAGCACCGTGTCTTACTATACGTTTGGCTTATACGCTTATTTTCTCTACTAATTACATTAATGTTTTAAGGGATCAAGAAGATTATATTTAAAGGAAGTGTACCCGAATTTGCTTGGAAGTAGAGTGGAAAACTATTTTTGGAAAAACCACCCCTCAGTACACCCTAACGAGATTCGAATCTCGATCTTCACCTTTTAGGCAGTCTAGTCTACTGCAAGAATAGTGCGTTAGACCATGCGGCCACCGAGGCAGGTCTTAGGAACATTTCGCCTTCGAGAAAAAATACCTACTGTACCTCATGGAATCGGACCCGGGACTTCTATATTAGTTACAAGCCGTCGTATCTATCCGTTAAAGACAACAGGGCAGACCACCCTTGTCACTTTCAGACAATAAGTATGGAATACTATGGCTTAATTCCAAGAAAGGATTCAAAATAATTTATTTTATTCATACTGTTTATCCAATCCATACAGGTGGTTGAATAGTTAAAAGCGTTAGACTCGACTTGGACAAAGTCAAAGTGTCGTTCTAATCCCGACCAATTTATCTGGAGGGTATTTTGTTTCACCCACTCTCACTAATTGTTCGTGGCCGTACGCATACACATTAATTTTGCTAATAGAGTTAAGATAAGGTAGAATTTAGACTAACTCAATTAAATGAACTCTACATTTAGACCATGTGCCCACTGGTCCAGGTAAAGGGGAAGGATGTTTCACATGTGGCTTAACACAATCGTTTTACCCTACTGTCCTTCTCTCTCTCTTTCTCCATGTATAAATAAATTATGATTATATATATATATATATATATATAATGTAAATAGTAAGGTAGGTGTGCCAAATAAGGCCATGTTAAGATTGATTCGTTGACGATTGATTGTTTTTAGATTGACCTTTTTCTAATTAAACATCGGCCTACATGCAAATAGATTTTGGTGGAAAATTTATTTATTTAGACTATGATAAATTTTATTTCAAATCTCGAATTAAAAAAAAGTTCGATTAAAGTGAAAATTAATTGAATTTATTAATTTTATTAAATTGCAAATATTGAAAAGTAATTTTTAAAACTGCTTCTGGGGCTGCATGGTATAATGCGTTACTCTCGCAATAAAAGGGACTGCCTGTGCCGTGGGGAGCGGTATTTGAGCCCGATTGGATGTAATGAGGGTTTTTTCATAGTGGCTTTTCCACTCTCTTTGCACGCAAATGGAGGATACACTTCCTCTAAATTCAAACTTTCACATCCCTACCCTATTATAGTAATTAATACAAATATGTATAACACGAACGGGTAGTAAGACGTAGCGCTAAAAAAAATTGTTTGAGGCTGGTAACCCTAGCAAATTATATATTGTTATGTTTATTACGTCATAAACAACAAATATGACACTTTTTTTAAAAAAAAAAGATTAACTTTATTAGTACAATTTTTTGTACTTTTTGTGATTTTTATTACTTTAACAAATACACAAATATATATAGCTCCTTTTAAAATTGCTTAAAACTGTTATTTGGAGTCAAGGTCTTCATAATTATTGTATTCGAGATGATTTTTTGAGAGCTTTACGAATTTAGAATATCTTAATTCGAGTTTCATTAGAATCTAAATAACTATATAAAAAAATCATTCATATAAATGTCGCAACCCTACCTCCTGGGGGATCGTTCTGTCAGGATAGCTTGCGGAAGGGGTAGGGTTGCATAGTAATAATTCTACTTTGAATTTCTCGCTCAAATTTACGCCTTTGCTTAATTAAATAGAATACATTCTATGTTAATTCAAATGACTTATTTAACACACTTTAATTGTGAGAAAAAAAATGCTATATTGAAACAAACCGCTTAACTTTTTCTACATCTAGAGGAGAAAAATTAGATTCACGCTAAAGGAAGCCATTTAATCCTTGAAATATCAATTAATTTGGAAACCTACTAAGAAAGTTAATGACCCATGTAAAATGTATTTATTGTATCATAAACAATAATTTTTCAGATATATTTAAAGTATATTTAATTGTTAACTTAGTTCCAGTTTCGTAGTCTACAGCTTGACGAAAATTCTATTAATAATTTTAAATAGTTTTTCACTTTTAAAAATGTGTTCAGACAATTCACGATTATTGCTGTTGTTGACAATCTATTCTTTCTGGGCCACTGAAGTTTCATCTGTTTCCGGTGAGTTTTTTTAAATTCTAAAATCAATAAATTAATAATTCTTGTTTAATTTTGATTCGAAAAGTAAAATTTCGTTCAACAATAATTGTCTTCAAAAACTGTATTTTCGATTTGTTAAAATTATTGACAACTCTTTCCCAATTAAATAAGCTATTCAAAACGTGTTTTTTTTTTAATTTCCAGACGTATTGATTAAGAAGGAAGATTCATTCAACAAGAATTTAGGAGATTATATTGAAAATACTATAAGATCACCTGACCCATGGTTTGAGCAAACGGAAGATCGACACACACCCAGCTTGGAAAATAATCCTGAAAATATTTCCACTCATATCACTAACATCACCCCTAAAGTCCGACAAGCTTCGCTCTATGGTCCAATCCTTCCACACAAAGCAGGCACGCTTTCAAACGGATCAGAAGAAAGTGCGATTGGGAAGAGTCAGACTTATTCTCAAGGAGGTGACACCTCAAAACTGTCAGGGTCCTCCGTCGTGAGTGGGTCATCGTCATACAAACACGGCTCGACTTACGACTCAGACGAGCCAAAGAAGTATCTTTCTAAACGACAGAAGAGAGGTCTTGGTTTATTACTTGGGTTGGGCGCCATGATGCTTAATCACCATCATCATTCACATCATCATCATCATCATCCCTACCATTATCATTATAACCATTTAGATCAAATTATGCCAATCCCTGTGGCTCCTCCTGTACCCATGGCTGCTCCTGTTTACCCTCCTCCTGTCTACCCTCCTCCTGATAATCCGAGCCGGAGAAAAGTACGTCCGTCGAGTACGGATCAGTTACGAGTAGTTCTCCCTCCTGGATACGTTGAGGAGCCTTGCTGCCTCACTAATAACTAGAGTCAATTCGCCATATAAGGGGATGGTAACCGACAGCTAGAATGAGATGTAAAAAAAACGGTTAAAAGAAAAACTTCATTAAAAAAAACATTGTTTGTTGTTAAAATTTTGACTACCAAAAGCGACAGTAAATCAATAAATGGTCTTGCAGATCAGATGGTTTCGAAAATGGATATGCGAGAGTTGATTTGGTAACTTTTGTTAGCTGTCATCTACACTACTACCGTAGATGAGGTTTAGCTAGACTATAGAGAGGGGTGGGACGTAGGGAAACTTTTGCAATAGGAATAGTAAATTTTTCCATAATATGACAGAGAGCAAGCCATGGTGTTTGGTATTGAAGTTAACTTTATTAAAGTGGGAGTGTAGTAAACGCGAGCAAAGGACAGCATGTTTTCAGTTTTTACATCAACGCTTTTTTTTTACCAAAATAAATTAAATATTGCTCCAATAGAAACATAGTTTAATTTTATTCACATGTTGATATCAACAGTTATTGAATATCTGTCATGAGCATAGCAGCATTAGATGAGAAACTTTTTAAATGAATGGATAAAAGCTGTAATTGAATTCCAGAGCACCCTTGACAGATACTCAACGACTATTGATATCACTAAGCTAATAAAATTAAACTCTATATTTCGATTGAAGAAATATTTGATTTATTTTGACCAAATTTTTTTATTTATAAAAAAATTGCAAAAAATGTTGCCTTTAACTCGCGTTTCCTAGACTCCCAAGGGAATGCCAGGCCTCACCCATGGTTCGGATTCCACGTTAAACTGTAGGTCCTCCATTTCATCTCACAATCACCCTACCATTACACATTAGCGTAAGTGCGTATAACCCGAACGGGTAGTAAGACGCGGTGCTAATAATAATAATAATAGACTCCCAACTTACAGTTTGGATATTGGCGTCACAAGGATACGCACATACACGAATCTGTTTGTTAATAATTTAATAAACGCTAACACATGCACTATAATCACTTGTTTAGCACTGTATGTTTGTTCAAAGCCGATAATAGTATAACCACAGCCGGCGACCAATGGTTTTGGATCCAACAACTACACGAGGCTTATGTAGATCCGCTCACGAGCCAAGAGGATAACAAATTTGTCGAAACAACAGTAAAAAGGCACGCGCACATAAGAGAACCGCCAAAACACAATGTTTTGATGCGAGCACACGAAAAAAGTTCAAAATAAACACACTTAAACTATATACAAGCCCTAAACACATAAAGTTCAGAAACATAGGCAAAGGCAAAAAAAGCACACCAAACAAAGTAGGACAACACATTGAACATGTAATGTAATTTCATTTAATCTCCTAACATTATTTTTATATATATTTATGTTTTTATATAATAAAAACACGCATAAGTTCGTATATTTGTCTATATTTATGTTTTTGTGTATTTCCCTGAGTTTCCAAACTTTGTGGCGATCCTTTAGATAGATGGATAAATTATTATTATTGTTATTATTAGCACCGCGTCTTACTACCCACTCGGGTTATACACACTTACGCTAATGTGTAATGGTAGGGTGATTGTGAGATGAAATGAAGGACCTACAGCTTAACGTGGAATCCGAACCACGGTGGAGGCCTGGCACTCCCCACATTCACAAGATGTCTTGTCAGAGGTGAAGGAAGGGTTTGGTAATCAGATAAATCTTTGCCGCAACCGAGGATTGAACCCCGGCCGCCAGCACAGAAGTCTGACACCTTACCCCTAGATCACCAGGTCACCTACGATAGATAAATTGATGGCTAAATATAAAATAGTTGTCCGACACTTGATCTCACTCTGTAGTGAGTCCATCTTCTGATTTAAGGGCCCCGTGTTCGATTCCTGGTATGGTCGATACATTTATCACTGTTTAACTGTGAGTTTACCCTTTCACAGTGAAGAATTAACGGCATGGGTCTGGATGTTGTATCTGTTCTAGATTTAAGCTAGTTTTATAAGTCGTGTGCTGATAGTCAGTTTAGAAAGTTCACGTTGAATATCCCAGATAATTGAAATTGAAAAAATAAAACGATAAATTTGTTATTTGTTTACGTTAAGCTTTATATATAACGACCATTTAAAAAAAAAAATTAACTATTTTAAATACACACCGTTTGAGAAAGTATAATATATAAACGATACAAATATTTTATCATCATCATGAACAGCTTCCAGACACTGGCTGGGTCTGTTTGGGACATGAGCCTCTCCAGCGCCTCCTTTCCTCCCACCACCTCTCTCCCTCCACCTTGTCCCAGTCATCTCCTCTTTCCTACATACTCCTCCTTACTCCCTTCATTCATCTATCAGATTCAAATAATTAATTGACAAAATACTCAAAAACCTCTCGGATTCTCCATCCCTGAACTAGATAAATAAAGAGTAGCTTGTCAGAAATGTGTAGTTTTTTAAAAAAAAAAATCTTCCTCTACCATTTATTAAACGTTATTTTAATTCGGGGTATTTAAAGTGGACTTTATAAATCAATTGATTATATCAGCGCATTAATTACAAACTAGAGTCTCTACCCCCGATCCGTGGGCCTAACATGTCAGGATAGGTTTAGTGGAATGGATAGGTAGTGGCAAATAATTGTAGGGTTCGTTTTATCTGGTGTATTGAAACAGATTAATTACGCTACTGGTGTATAATGTGATGTAGGATTTACGGCTAATTGAAAGAGTTTGGAAAAAGGTCCTCGTTCTGTCAATGTCCCTACTCAGCATTCCGGCCCTGATCTATCTTCGGCGCTATAACCCTGTAATGATATTGGTTTGGATCACTCTAAAATATACAAAAAGTCATGGATGAAGGTATTTTTTCTTTAAAGTAACATATGTAGAGTATCCTTTTATGATCTATCCATGAAGAAACACGCGCTTTTCAGAAATAATGTGAAAATTATTACACCATTAAAATATACATTTTTATATATTTTTTTCTGTCAAAGGAACAACTCCGCAGTATTTGGCAAAGGACGCCAATTCCAAATACCAATAAGAAGCTAGCCTTCACAACACCTGTCGCCAGGACTCTTTCTATTAGTTAGTTTTCACACTGGTGATGAGGGGACCAAGAGGCAAGGGATATGTCATATATAAGCCGTTTGTGCATATGGTTAAGGACAACCGCATACACACGTCGCTCTAGCACAAGCAAGTCAATCAGTCACAAGCAACGCACACAAGCACCTACCCAAACACAAGCAGTGGCACTCGCAGTCTAACACAGAATACAATAATTTTCATTAATATCACAAGTGTGCATTGATATCAAGCATTTAATTGGAGTATGTATCAGTAATTAACAGATGTCATTTGAATAAACCGTGTGTGAATAAACAGCCATCAATAGTTCTCTTTCTTTCATTCATTTATAAAATATACCGCTTTAATTAGTGCTCGACCACGGAGCAATTAACAGCTGGCTAAACGGTATCTATCCCGTACAATGATGATAGGCGCTCGACCATGGAGCTATAGACAACCAAAATATCATCACAGCAATATTATATCAGGAAAAAATCCGTAGTGTTTCAACCCTATATGGTGTCGAACATCCGACAGTCCGGTGCTGTGCTGTTGTTATCTAAAGTCTGTTCAGCGTAGGAATTGTTTTCTGAAAGGTCTTTTCCCCTACCTGAAATCTCTTAAATAGTAGGATATTGGTAGGAAAAAAAGAGCCTTCAGAGAGTAAATTCTACCGTGAATGGAGTATAGCTCTGAATTCTAAGATGGGTTGGGGGGCGTCCTCCATCGTACAAAACAGTGATAAGCTGTAGGATATTCTCCCCACAAGTTGGTTTAAACTTGGTGGTTGAGTATGTAGAGCACTTTGGAATAACCCCCTTGCCAAATGGAGCCC
>CABEEJ010000009.1:78849-93685 GCA_901482245.1 Timema douglasi | reverse complement strand
CCCCCCCCCCTTCCTCCTCAAAAGTTCTAAAAACTCGCTGTTATATACCAAAAAGGAGAGGTGTTTCCCCTAAGTTAGGGGCCTACTGGTTTTGACGATGATCTGCTTTATACTACTTGGCAAAACAAATTGTATTTTAAAACATGACTTAATAAGAATATGTGACTGCTTAGTCAAGATAGATAACTGTGAGAGCTCATAGACTTACGTAACTCTTACAGGATCTAGTTTACCTAAGGCAGGAAACTATGACCCTAGATTAATTATATAACAGAAACAGCAACAAGTCCCCCATCATTGTGGAAGGGAAATTCCCAGTTTTGCTGATTTATAATTTGTTTCGGCATGCCTGCAATATAGCTCGGTACCTTTAATTCATTAACTGCCACTTGTTACTATATACAAGTTGGCAAAGGTTGATTAATCATCGGTACGACGACCTATCATAGTCGATAGTGCATTTATCTTTTGAGTTAAGGGTCCCGGGTTTAATTCTTGTCATGTCTGAACGAGAAATTTATCCTTGCTTAAATTGGGGCGTTCTCTTTCACAGTGATGAGTTGACGACTGGGGGCTAGGTGTTGTGTCTGTTCTAGATTTAAGCCTGTTTATAAGTCGTACAAGCAGTTGGTCCAGAAAGTGCTCGTCAAACACAACGAATAAAACCAAATATATGTTTTTTAATCTGCTAGTACACACTTACAAGCAATAAAGCTTTCTCAACTACCTACTTACTAACCACTTCGGTGTCCGCATGGTCTAACGCTAGACCACGTGACCACCAAAGCGGGTTTGACGATATTGTTATTGGTTATACATAAAGTTGTAAATAAAAAATGACACTATTGGACGACTTTATTTATTGATCAATACAAATAGAATTATGTTTATAGTTTTACTACCTTTTCCCTTTCGACATCGCTTTAATATTGTTCGTAAAACTTTTATTGACGTCATAATGTTAGTCTTTCATAAAATTTTATTTTATGATATTCTCCTGTTAGAAGCTGCAGTAAAACGGAAACCTAGTTTGTAACCGCATGAATTAACATTTCAGAAATAAAATAAATAGCTATACTGAAACATTAGATATATTTATAATACGATCAAACAATTTAATGTTTTATTGATATTCAAATCAAAACCTGTGGTCGTACGATATAATACGTCAGGTTCGCGGTATATTGGATTGCCAGTGACTAGGAGGCCAAGTTTCTAATTTGGTTAAGGAGCACTAGAAGTGTTTTGATACTCTCACTGTGCTTTTACCAATCCTCTCTCAACGCTAATGCGAGTTAAATTCCTCCCCATCTACCCCTTTCATTTTTATTATTTTTGATTATATCGTTATTATTATCTTTTTTTACTAAGTATGTATTTACGTGCACTTTTATAACACACATATTATACCAGCACGTAATTTAAAATCCTAATTTAAAAAAACCAGAGACACTACCCAGTCACTTGTTCTAAACTTTACCACCCTTTTTATTCTGGAATGAGCCAAGAATTGAACCCGGAACCCCTGATTCAGTAGGTAGACGCTCTACTTACTGTCTACCCACATCGGTGGCGTAGTTAACTAACGTGCTAGTTTCGTGTTGAACTAGACTGCCGAGGACGGGGAGATAAAGGTTCGAATCTCACTCGGGTGAACTGGGAAGTGTGTTTCCTAAATGGTTTTCCACTCTCTCTCTCTCCACGCAAATGCGGGTTCACTTCCTCTAATTCAACTTTTCCAATTCTTAACCCATTAGCGTAATTACTACTTAAGCGTATAGTAAGACGCGGTGATAAGTATTATTAATTACTTACTGTCTAGTGAATATCGGGAACGGTTTTCACATAAATTTAGCCAATATTAATTTTATATTTATTACGACAGTTTACCTTATCTTGACCCCTCAGAGAGAGAAGTATTGTGATCATAAAAAAAAAATTGAACATGAGATTTGTATAAATGTCATCGTTTTATGAGCTCCTGAAATCTAAAAAGTAGTTCTCGCAATCCCGTCTGTGTGACTGAATCTTGGGCTGGCTCCGAAACGATTTTACCGAGCGTGCTAAAACTTGGTATCTAGGGTTTTAATAGGGTTCCCCCAAGGATTTTTGGAATTGGATATCTATCCCTAAAATTAAGGGTGTTTTACTGATGAGCAAAAAGAGAAAGAATCAATTTCATAAAAATCTACTCCATCGATTTTGATTGAATTCTGTATCCAGGCACTGTTTAACATTATAAACAAAATTGCAGTCATAAAAATGAATATAAGATTATGTTATAAGAATAAATTTCCAATTTTAATCATATCTCCGCAGCTATTTGAGACACTAAATAGCTTATCATTCATTGTAAGTTATAGTAGGCCTAAAAAAAATCTTTTATTTGAAATATATTTTTATAAAACCAATGATTTCGGAGCCATAAGCAAATATCTAAACAAAATATTCATTTCTTAAAAAGTGATTGTTATGCTCTTTGTTGGACGGAAATGTTCCTCTTTTCTCAATGTTTCTGTAATAGTGTATATTATTGTATTTTTTTTTATGTTTCTGCAACAATGCATATTATTTCGTCTCACAAATATTACTTTTTTTTTTAGTAAATGTCTCTATTTAAGATAAAAGGGAAAGTATGTGGGTGCACTGTACCATTTATTTTTGACATTCAAGAACCGAGAGTAGAATTTCTAGGTAATGAAACCAGTTCCGGTTCTAAGGAACCCGTCTCGTCACCGATCAACCGAAAATTTAGATACACTCATTCGAACTTAGGAGGGGGAGGGGGGGTGGTAATGGCGTGCGGTTTTATGTAGTCTTCACATGACAACAGCGAAATTTTTATCAGTTTAAAAGATTTTGATTTTTCAGTTTAAAAGATTTTTTATTTAAAAATATTTACTTTTTAATTTCGTTGATTTTTTTAACAAGGTAAAACTGGTTTACTGGTCTCAATTACACACTGTTTTCTAGTGAAGATCATAGAAAGCCATACCACGTATGACGTCAGTTTATTCATATTAAGGTCCAATTTTAATAGGAAGGGCTCTATTTGGCAGCCAGACAAACCTACTAGATCTACTTTAATTTATTCATATGTCAAGTTGCACGATCTATAAAAACACACTACTTATAATATTTTTTTATTAACACCTTTTAAAATTTAGAAAGTAAAAATAATAAAATATTTATTAATCAATCAATATGATATGAAGATATGTAACAAAATAAGAAGTGTTAAAGAAAGTTGTATTAAATAATACACTCCCTCGTAAAATATATATATGAAACCTGATTCAATTTTATATCATAAAAAATAACATTAAAGGTGACCTGGCGGTCTAGGGGTAAGGTGCTAGACTTCTGTGCTGGGGGTCCGGGGTTCAATCCTCGGTCCCGGCACAGATTTATCTGATTACCAAACCCTTCCTTCACCTCTGAGAAGACATTTTGTGAATGTGGGGAATGGCAGGCCTCCACCGTGGTTCAGATTCCACGTTAAACTGTAGGTCCTCCATTTCATCTCACAATCACCATTTTATATCACAATCACAATCACACATTAGCGTAAGTGCGTATAGCCCGATCGGATAGTAAGACGCGGTGATAATGATAATGATAATAGTAAAATAAATATAGTAAAAAATATTTAGCATAAGAGTATTTGTAACAACATAACAAACATATTAAAATTAAGACATAACTGATTGATTCATATTATTTACAATAAAGGAGTCAGAAACAACGCTATACATGTATGAAAGGCGAAGCTTGGAGAAATCATTTGTGTAGTCGTAAATCTAACAGTGATTTAACAAAGTTGAAGGGGTTGGAGGACAGGTGAAAAAGTTTCACAAATATAAATTCCTTTAGAAGATATTTGGAGTATTTTTTACGAGTAAGGTTACTAAGGCAGAGACTTACTTAACATACTTCCCCTAAAATTCCAAGAATTCGCATAGAGCACAGTAAATTTCATCAAAATTTATTGATTAATAGTACGAAAAAAAGTTTTAACATTATATATTGATGTAAAATCAAATAGCTAACTTAGAATTCCATAGTAGAAAACTTTACTAAATTAAAAATATAAATATTTAACACAATAACATTTTATATTCGTCTTGGCAAAATGAAATTTAATATTTTTACACAAAAAGTAGTGCTGGAACGGTGTTCCCACATGTTCCCGCTCACTACACTCCTGGAGGAAATGAATGATTGTACTATTATTAGCACCACGTATTACTACCATTCGGGTTATACACACTTACGCTAATGATTAATGGTAGGGTGATTGTGAGATGAAATGGAGGACCTACAGTTTAACGTGGGATCTGAACCACGGTGGAGGCCTTGCATTCCCCACATTCACAAGATGTCTTGTCAGAGGTGAAGAAGGGGTTTGGTAATCAGATAAATCTATGCTGGGACCGAGGATTGAACCCTGGGCCCCAAGCACAGAATTCTGGCACCTTACCCTTAAACCGCCAGGTCACCAACGAGTAATTATAATTACAGGCATGAGCTGTATCTCGATTATAATCGAATAAATTGAAAAATGACACCTGGATACGGGAATCGAATCCACGTCATTTTGCTTAGCACACTAATGGTCCCGGTTTCGATTCCCGTGTCCAGGTGTCATTTTTAAATATATTTGAACTGTCATAATTTATATTAGGAAAACATATTTATATGGACTATCTTAGAAAAAGCCCTTTCTATGAAAATTGAACTGTACTTTGTTTGGATACTTGAGAGGTGAGACGGGCTCTTTAATTGGGAATGTAGGAAGAGCGAGAAAGGGGCAAAGTTTTTGCAGTTTTTATAGCAATAAATTGTTTCGTACAGAAAAAAAAGTATTCCAGTAGAAACATAAAGTTTAATTTTCTATACATGGTGATCAACAGTTTTGGAATATTTGTCAAGAGTTTCATGGAATTTAATTACAACATTTTCTCATAAATAATTTTTTTAGCGTATGGGATGTTTGGCCGGTAGAGATATATTATCTTGTTCAGTAACGTGTGTGTGTGTGTGTGTGTGTGTGTGTGTGTGTGTGTGTGTGTGTGTGTGGACTTCTCCACACCTTCCTGTCCTTGCATACTCCCTTCACTTCAACAACATCCAAACACCGAGTCATACATGCTCTTTTATTCTTAAAACTCTTATTATAACGATCTGAGTAAAATTAAACTCTTTGCTTCTACTGGAGCAACATTTGATTTCTTTTGGCCAAAAAAAAGTTTTGCTATTAAAACTGCAATTACACCTTTCCTCGGGTCTTCTGAGTGGAAGAAATATGCCCACAGATAGTTTCAACTAACTCGGCTTATCCTTGCACCACTTCCCAACACGTCACTGATCTTCCTATCAAGTCGAACGCACGTGGTTTATGCATGCTCTGCTATTTCTAGGTTTGCATCGTGCAGAAGAAGAGTGGCGGTCATCAGCTGTATGCCATGAAGTACATGAGTAAGAACCAGTGCGCCGCCAGAGAGGCGCTGAGGAATGTCTTGAGGGAAGTGGAGATCCTGACGCAGCTGGACCACCCTTTCCTCGTCAACCTCTGGTTCTCGTTTCAAGGTCAGCCTCAGTTTTTGTTTTATCATTGCGTCTTGCTACCCGTCTGCTTTATATGCTTATGTAGACTAATAATTAATCTAATGGGCTAAGAAAGATTAAGGTTGAATTTTAATATAGTGTGCCCGCATTTGTTTGGAGAAATAATCTAAAACCATTTAGGGAAAACAGCCCTCAGTACAACCGGCTGGGACTTGAATCACGATTTCCCCATCATCGATAGTCCAGTCTATTGCGAGAGTTATAAAAGGATACAAAAGAATGGGGTTCAAAAGGTAAT
Organism: Timema douglasi; assembly: GCA_901482245.1. Lineage (NCBI taxonomy): Eukaryota > Metazoa > Arthropoda > Insecta > Phasmatodea > Timematidae > Timema > Timema douglasi. Next base: position 87,819 of record CABEEJ010000009.1, on the reverse strand, counting down.
AATTCACTAATAACTGATAGGTATAATCGATTGTATGTTCACACATTTACAACATAATTATGTTGATCAGCAGTCGCTTGAATGTACCAATCGTAAGTCCTTTCCGTGGAGGCTCTTTCCATGTCCCGATGAGATGATGGTGATAGTTAGTTTGAGGGTGTGGAACCAGCGGAAACATTTAAACCTAGCTCAAGCCTCACTAACCAAACCCCGGTGACCGTTTGCCTAGTTCTCCTTTTGGTAAAAAAAAAAACAACCAAGGCACCAGCTGGAAATTGACCCTGGCACCCCTAGGTTCGTATCCAGGTGCAGTTACCATTTTACCACCGTTCTGGTTACATTTACATAATGACAGGAGTTGTATGCATTCTCAAACATAAGTTACTAATAATAATCAAGGTGTGCAGACTGAGGTGGAGAGGAGTTGTTTATGTAGTGTGTAAGGGTGATGACATGCATGTACACAACATTTTAGTTGAGAAATCTAAAGTAACAATACCTCTTTGTATGCTGAGACGTCGATCAGAGGATAATGTTAAAATGGATTTAAAGGAAGTTGGGTGTCAGTTTAGGGTAGAGATTTCCAAACTTGTTTGTTTGGAGAAACCTCTAAAATATTTCGTAAAATCTCAGGGAGCCCCTACCTTGCTGACACATATTAGGTTCGACAGAAGTAAATTACAAAATAGACGTGTAATATAATAGTTATGGTAAATAATAATTCGCTCATACTTTTGGATAAAAATGTTCAAGAGTTAGTATTTATTGTCTATTTCTATTAACTAATTACTGCCCTTCGTTACTCGAACTTGCCTTAGAAATATTCTTAATAATCTCATTTTTTATATTATTACTGACACTCTTCTCTTCATCTTCTTCGGGTACACGAGATATCTTAATATTATGTTTCCACATTGTCTAAAAGCAAGTTTTTGCAAATTCTCGTGGAACCCTGGTTGGGAATAACCGGGTTAGGGATAGGATGGAAGTATATCAGGATAGGGTAGAATGGTGATCTTAAGGTTGGGTAGCCATGAACTTTCAAGTTCGAGCCAAAGGGTATAGTTATGTAACCACGAAAATACCCTAGAATATCTGTAGTTCTCATTAACATCATTGGGGAATACAGTACATACATCGAGCTATTTACGTAAAGTAAACAAATAAATACTGGTACGCATACTGGTTGTTTGCTTGTTGATTGAATAATCACGTTAATGTGTTGGGAATTGATCAACGTTCATCCATTCTGCTGTTGCAACCAGTGACGCAGGAACAGGGGGGAGGGGAGGAGTTACGGGGGTAAATTTTACCTCCCCTAAAAATTTAAGGGGGTAAAAAGTATAATTTTTACCCTCCCACCCAAAATAATATAGTTAAACTTTTAGATAATGTAAAGATCTTGTTGAGGCAAGATACAAAGTTCACACTAAGGTAACATAGCAAAAATAAAATGTGCTTGGAGCACACACTGTTATAAAACTCTAATAGTGATACCAGCTACATCAGCTACTGGAGAGAGAAGTGTTTCAATGCTTGTACGAATAAAAAAAACTATCTTTGATCCACGATGCAGCAACTGTGTCTGCTGAATGCATACCCCGAGAGGCTCAACAAACTTGAAAATTGCAAAAATAGTTAGTGGTTCTATAGCTAGTAACGAATATAGGGCAAAGGTGTATGGAAACCTACTTTAATTGACCATGTTTCATAATTTTTAGCTAAGCCACATCAGATATAATTTTTCTTAATTTGTTTTGTGTGTATTCATTCTAACGTTTGGCATGACTAAAATAAATGAGAAAAATGCACAATGGGACCGTTAAATACAAGTATCCTTCGTCATACGCGATATCACGATACGCGTTTTCGCCATAACTCGATTAATAAATACTAAAAATAACGTATGGTCGGCTGTAATTTCGCAGTCACCCTGTGCGATGGTGACATAACCCTGTACGCGCACATTCCAACGAGGACAAAGATCTTTACTGTACAGTCCGGTGTTAGAGGGATAGTATTAACAACATTGGAGAGGCATGGGCAGAAGTTAAAACAGTCCTGTATGAAGAGAGTTTGGAAGAAATTTGGTCTGGAGTTTCTGATTCTCATGATTTTAATCCTGAGTCCGAGCTCTCAAATTCAAGCCATGGCATCATTGACGTAGCAAGATGTTGGATTAGAGGAGGTAGACCAAGCTCAAATCCCACTCAATACAACTCACATATGAAGATATTCTAGAAATGGAGAACAGAATAAAGGATCAAGAGGAAGAGCCCTATGATGTTGAGCTTATGACACAACTTCAACAAAACAAATTGCTGAAGTTTGTTGACACATTGGCAGTGCAATTAGAATCATTGAAGAGAATGATCCTAACATGGATAGGAGTGTCAAAGTTGCCAGAGAAATTAAGTTATTTGGCTTGCTACAAAGTATTCTATAGAGAAAGGAAGAATGCTGCCCATCAGCTATAAGTCTTGACCATTTCATCAAAAAAGTTGAAAATCTGCAGCCTAACAACCCAGAACCTTCACAACAGCAAGAGCTATCAGGCAAGAGCCTTCAAGAGAGCAGGAGCTTACCATCCCAGGGCCTTCCAGAGAGCGAGAGCTTACAGTCCAAGGAACTTCAAGAGAACTAGAGCTTACCGTACCAGGGCCCTCAAGAAAGAAAGATTAGAGCTTACCATACAAGGGCTGTCAAGAGAGAAAGAGCCTACCGTCCAAGGGCCGTCAGGAAAGCAAAAGCTTAGCTTCCCAGAGTCCTCAAGAGAGCAAGATCCTCCCGCCCCAGGACCTTCAAGAGAGCAAGAGCCTACCATCCTAAGGCCTTCAAGGCACAAGTACTTATACTGTCCCAGGGCCTTCAAAAGAGCAAGTGCCTACAGTCAAAGGGCCGTCAAGAGAGCAATAGAATTATACTTCATATTTGCCATATCCAGTTAATTTATCATGCTATTGAAGATTAACAGTAATTGTACCTGTAACATTGTATTAATTAGACGAATTTACTAAAAAATTGCGTTTGTTTACATATTTCAGAGGATTGAAGATTGACAAAAGGAGTAGGCTACCTATAGTATTGTACTAGTTGGATAACTTAAATAAAAATTGCCTTTATTTACAAGCTTTAGGTTTTTATTTACGCTTTTCCTTTGGAGTAATCCTTATCTCACCCATGTTAAAATAAATTCCCTTTACGCGTGTTCGTGTTACGCGATTATTTAGCAGAACCAATCTTCGCGTAGTGTGCGGGGCAGCTGTATTACCTTTCTCTGATATTTTTTTAATCTCAAAAATGTCATCCCCTATAAAAGCACATGATTATATGTNCCCCCCCCCCCCCTCCCAAATAAAAACGTTCCTGCGCCATTTGTTGCAACAAAGTTAGGATTCTAACCATGTAATTAAATACACACTTACACACCGCTTCACAAACAGAATATAACGAGCTATTATGATGCGGCTAGAACCTTAGTTGTCGAATATAATAGCTTTGCTATTTAATCCATTATTTTGATAAAGCCGATGGTTCCTGTTTTATTGAATAACAATGGCCTGCTGCTGTCGGCTAGCTATAACATAATGGTTTCTGGCAGGAGGAGGGTAGTGGAGGGGTAACTAATTTATTTTACCACGCAGATTTCATGATAAACTGATTATAAAAGGTTTGCGAGGTGGTAAATTTATTATTATTTTTATTATTATTTATTTTATAGGTATTATGATGTAATATGAGAAATTATTCACGCCATTAGTAATTTAATATCTGGTAGCTTAATTGTGTTTATTTTTTTTGTGTATTAAGTTGTTAATTTGCTCTAGTGTGTTTGTTGCTGTTTTTGGTTGGGTTATTTTTATGGCTATTTATTGTGAACTCTCTAAAACAGCTTATTATAAACAAATATTATGATAAATAGGTATATCAAACTAGATTGTTCGATTCGTCGAGAGTCTCGATTCATACGTGTATCGAAAGAATCGATCTTAATATTATGAGTCTCGATATATTTTTATTTTTAGCTCTCAATAAAAGTACTGGCAATTAATAAAACGGCAAAATTCAAAATGAGTAATAATCTTTTATCTCATATTAGTTTATTTGCTATATATTTTGGTTCAGTTAACAACCCTGTTTGGTGAATTTAAAATACTTGTGTTATCAATAGTTGTTTATTTTACATTTTTTAAATTATTGATAAATGTTTAAATTAGCGAGGTTTTATTTTTTTGGTAAAAATACATACTTACTATTGTAATTCCTAATTATTCTATTAATTATGTATAATATGTTTTAATACCTGTTAAGATGAATCATTTTCTTTGTTAAAACTAAAAGTTAATACTTTTATTACAATTTACATTTTTTAGTTTGTTTGCTAAACCATTAAGTTGAATAAATAGGTTTTTTATGAGGCTGGATGCTTGGGAAAATAATGAAATAGGAAATGTTCAAGATTCTAAATAGAGAATAGAAAAATTGAGCTTGAACTTAAGAATCGGAATCAAGAAAATCAGGTATCGTTACATATCTAATTAAAAATAAATAGCACGATACACTCGTAAGTACTTTCGCATATAGGCCTACATCATATCTAATAAAAAGTTTAAAAAATACCTGTTTTTATTACATTACTCTTTATTTAATAATTCTCCCAGAAACAAGTATGAAAGTGTTATTAATTTGATAGAGTAAAATATTTCCCATTTACCCATTCTGAACTAAATTGTTGAGAGTCATTTCTGAAAATTTTAAATTTTTTATAAATCAATCATCATTAAACTACCCTCGAATAATTTTTTATCCAGAAAAACAAGTACAAGTTGTTAACTATGTAAAATATTCCAAAACCATCCACTTACAACAAAATTGTTTCAGAAAAATTTTGAATTTTCAAAAAATTATCAATAAACTACATCTAATTCTAGAGATAGAATCAACTCGAGGCACGATCCATTACATTTAGATATGTAGTTTGAACCAAAATTCACCAAACCACTTCACGTGAATAAGACTCAGCTAGACAGACAAACGAAACTGTAAAACCCACTTTTTTAAAAAATTATTTTGAGGGCCACATAAAACGTCCAGATTCATCATAATTTGGATGAAGAAAATGTTCCATTTTTTCAAAATTCTTTCTATATGAGAAAGATTTTTAAAAATTCTATTTTTTATCAATATTTTTAACTATTAAAATTAATTTTGCGTAGTTTTTCATCGCAATACCCGTCAGGATAATAAGATTACATTATTTTTGTTACCGCGTTTTATTACCCGTTCGGGTTATACTCCTATATACTAATTACGCTAATGTGTTAGGGATTAGGAAAGTTGAATTTAGAGGAAGTGTGCCAACATTTACGTGGAGGGTAGAAAAATCACCCTCTGTACACCCGGCTGAGATTTGAATTCTAATCTGCCTGGCTTCGGAAATCTAGTCTATTGTGAGAGTAGCGCCTTAAACCATGAAACCACTGAAGCGGGTACGCATACATTAATTGCGCTAGTGGAATAGGGATGAAAGTAGTTTTTAGAGGAATTGGAATTGAGTCTGCTTATAGAGAGAGTGGGAAATAATTTAGGGGGGGGGGGCCTCGGCACACCTCACAGAGTTTCGAATCCCGATCTCCCAGCCATCGGCAATCCAGTCAAGCACGAGAGTTGCGCGTTAGACGATGAGACCACCAATGTGGGGTCTAGTTTAGTAAATGTGAATGTCCGACACTCTTAACTCATTTGGTAACACGTCTGCCTACTGAGCTAAGGGTCCCAGGTTCGAATCCTTGCATGGCTGAAAAACGTATCAATGAAGAAATGTTGGTTTATCCTTTCATAGTGACGAATAAACGGCTCTTGTGTTGTTTATATTATATATTTAAGTTTAAGTTTATAAGACCCGCCTCGGTGGCGTAGTTGGCTAACGCGCTAGTCGTGTTGAGACCGACTGCTGAGGACGGGGAGATCGCGTTCGAATCTCGGTCAGGTGAACTGGGGGTGGTTTTTCCTAAATGGTCTTCCACTCTTCCTCCACGCAAATTCGGGTTCACTTTCTCTAATTCAACCTTCCTAATTCCTACTCCATTAGAGTAATTAGTACTTAAAGCGTATAACCCGAACGGGTAGTAAGACGCGGTGCTAAATTAATATATATATATATATATAAGTCGTGTGTTGATATTATAGTCAATCGTTTCAGGAAGTACACGTTTACCATGTAAAAAATTAAATATAAAAGCAAATGTGAACTGTAATACCAGGAAAATTCTATCTTGATTAGTTGTTCCGTGAAGGGTGTGAAAACTGTCGCCATCTCCGAGTGACCTGAAGGGTTCTCGAAATATGACTCCCACGCCAAGTTCCCCTGCATTAATCTCTCAAAACGGAGATAGTATCGGATTGACGAGAGTTAAACTCTCCCACCCTTTCAGCAATCAATTTCCCAAATGGATTACGAGGTTCGGAGGCTTGTTATTATTAATTTCACCTACTTCCGTACCGAACATCCCTCCTTTCAGCCATGCTGTAAGCACTAACGAGCCGAGAGCGCATTCTGATGGGCTCTACTCTAACCACAAAGGGGGGAAAACCACGGGAACATTTAACGACCTGATGATTAACCTTTAACCTCTTCTGACTAGTTTCATTCGGAGCTATTTAAATAAAAAATAAAAAATCGTTATAAAAATGGACGAAATTTTATTTGTAATAGTATTTTTAATAACATATTTTGCACCCCCCAGTGGTGTGATACAAGTTATCAGTTTTTCACTAGACTGTAGTCCTATTGTCGATGGCGGGAAAGTTAAAGTTCGAACCTAGGCTGGGTGTATTTGACTATTGTTTTCCATGCATTGTCCATCACTTAAGTTTACCCCCTCCCTCTATAAAATCAAATCAATAAGGGTATATTTTTCTCCAAATTACCTTCCCAATCACCTTATCGAGGGGCCGGCCTCTTATATAATAATTTAGGGGTCCTGGTTTCGGTTCCCTGTGGTGCCATAAGTATTTTTTCCGAAGGGGAGTTGTTCCTATAGTCATCATGATCTGGTTAATTAGGTTTAAGCTTCTATTGGCACCATAATATGATCACCCTCATTATCATCTCAGCGGGGTAAAGTAACCACACCTATAGGATACCCCAACCTCAGAAGACGGTTACTTATCAGTTATCAGCCACTGCCAGTAGAAGACCTAGAATGATTAACCGACAAACCCTGATGGATTACTCTAAAAAGAACCTATAGGATGTCATATTTATTACATAAAATATTATTATTATTATTATTATTATTATCATCACCGCGTGAGATGAAATGGAGGAACTACAGTTTTACGTGGGATCCAGACCACGGCGGAGGCCTGGCATTCCACACATTCACAAGTTGTGATTAATACACGTCTTGTCAGAGGTGAAGGAAGGGTTTGGCACTAAGATAAATCTGTGTTGGGACCGAGGATTTAACCCCGGACTCCCAGCACAGAAGTCTGACACTTTACCCCTAGACCGCCAGGTCACCTATATAAAATACACTAAAATTTTTGACACCGCCTTGTGTTATTATATTAACAGGGTGTTACTGTATGATAAAATCTGCTGTTCATATTGTACAATTAAATTTTTAACTGATCCGTATTTTCAGCCTAATTTTCAAATTCTTGCCATTTTCTTTGGAAAAAAAACCCTAGCACATGTTCTCTAGTGTAAATGTTTAGGCTGCTTAAATTGACCAAGCTAATTATGGAGTGAGGAAGGTGAATTTTAAATAAGTATATCAGCACTCCTCAGAAGAAAAATAATTGAGAACCATTAATTGAAAAAAAAAAATTGCCTAGATCGGGACTGAAATCTTGCCTACGGAGTACAGATTTCAAAGCCCTACACAAACCCTGGCTGGAGAAAAATTATAACGACAGTTAAGTTAAAACTTGTGCACAATGTTGTAAAAAGTTTCTACAAGCGTTTCAGAGCATAAAAAAATTGCTCCACATCCCCCTCACCTCCCGATAAAAAAAAGTATTGTTTGTTGTTACTACCCTTTGTAACACAAAATGCACTCGAAACAATTGCCAATAAAAACTGTCTACTGTTTTCTATGTACTCTAAGCGACACACACAAAAAAAAGTCCAACAAAAATATGTATCGTTTCTTTGTGTTTCCTCCCCCCCCCCCTGCTATCCTTTATTTGATTGCGTCTGATAGTGAACTCTTTGTTTTTTGTTTATTTATCCATTAAAGCCTTTTATAACTATTGCTCTCCCCATCATTTCTCACAGAGATATTAAAACTACTCTGTGAACGATAGCATACAACGTAAAAATAAAAGTCTACATCTGACCAATCTTGGGAAACGCCGTTCGGCTGTTGCCCGACTCAGAACTACCGGCTTGACAGTTACGCCAAACCAGGTTGTCTGCGAAAGGTCTGATTTGTTGTTTGAGTACCGAGTCATTGTCATGACTCTTAACCTCGCGAATGAACTTATAAACCTGATGAAATGGAACAGATGAAATGAGCCTGCAGAATACTACAGGTGATTGATTTTGTAGCCCGACTCAGGACTGTACTGACTTGACCGTAATGCTAAACCAGGTCTGCCTGCGAAAGGGCTATATTTGTGTTCGAGAATAGAGTCACTTTCGTGACTCCTGACCTCGTGAATGATTATTAATACCTTGTACATACATACACTTGATTAAATATTTACACTAATAGTATCATTATTTACACTGTGAGGTGAAATTGGTGAAACTGAGTGATTGCGCTGCGTAGGTGAAAGGGGAGTAAGTGTAGTGTTGGGGGCGGTCTGCTGTCATTCCGGCGTAGTTGATTGTCACATTTGGGTTAGTTTTTAATTATAACTATGCTAGACCTAATAATAGTATACAATAATAATAATATATATATATAATTTTTTACTTTTATCTAGGTAATATTTTTTTTTTATAATTTTATATATTTT
>CABEEJ010000009.1:52549-78789 GCA_901482245.1 Timema douglasi | reverse complement strand
TTTTAAGGTTAAAATAGACACTTAATATGTTAGTATTTACGCTCAACTACGCCATCCTGGGTCGTTTGTAGTACCTAACTTCTGCAGGGTCGTAGCGTCCTAAGTCCCTAACTATCTCATTTGAATCTTGGGAAACTTCTAGAAGGTTTCATTTATATGTCCCGGCTACACTAATTTTGTATCATCTTTGTTTATCTCAGACTCGTCTGGTCTAAGTTTTCTGGTGACGTTGGAGATCAGGGTTCGATTCATGATCAAGTGTGATGAGAACTTTTTTCATAAATAAACATATATGTATAATATTATTATTACTATTATTATTATTATTAACTTAGACCTCCAATGCGTCCTGTCCTCTGCCTCCTCTTTCAGCCCCCAGAATTGTCTTCTTTCCTTCAAGTCATCTGGTATTTGAATCCTCCTTCTTCCTAAGCTCCTCTCTCCCTCAAACTTTCCTCCTATGACATCGTGCAGAAGACAGTTCCTCCTAAGGATGTGTCAAATCCACTTGGCTTTGTACCGAAAAATCACATCCAAAATTATTTTATTCTCGCCTATTCTTCTTAGAACTTCTTCTTTTGTCACCCTATCTGTCCACCTGATCTTCTCAAATCTTCTCCAGCACCACATTTCAAAACTCCCTGAGTATTTCTTTCCCATCTTCCTAAGATTCTAAGTCACTGCTCAATACAATGCGATGCTCAAAATGTATCATGTCATATATATTAACTAAATAAATCAATATATATATATATATATATTAAATGCACAAGAAAACAAATGAATAACTTCTTAAATATTTATATTTCCGCACACAGAACGATAAATTAAAAACTGGGCATGGGATTTAGTTATGTTCATTTTACTAGAATTGAATATTTGATTTGCATTATTACTGTTGGTCTTATTAGTTAAACATATTAAAATGTGGGGGGCGATTCATTTTAAATTTATATCAGCTTTTCCGTTTCGGTGTTTTTTTTATCACCTCGCCTTGCTACCTGTTCAGGTTATACGCATATATTATAACTACTTTTCTGGGGTAGGGAACCAGGAAGGAAGCATTTTAGAGGTTTTCTACCCGTATTTGCGTGTAAAACCATTTAGCCGGGGGAACTCAAAAGACCCTACCGGTATTTTAACACCTATCTCCCCGTCATCAAAAGGCCAATCCAAGACGAGAGTGATGCCTTAGACCATTCTTCCGCTGAAGCGGATTGTTTTCTGTTGCTGTTGATGATTTAATCTTACCCTCAAGTATAAATCTGATATCAAGAAACACTTAACTCCAACAAAAGAGAAGAAGAGGAAATAAAAGAATAAGGGCTCGGTAAATCTATGCCACTGCCTCTAGAGTAGATTAGTAAGAAGTGTCTTGTTTCTAGTTTTCTCGGTTTCTAGGAGGATACACTTTCTGCTTGCGATGTACAGCCGTTGTTCTGTCCCTTACTAACCATTCATGTTGGGGCTGGTTTGAAACGTAGTCCTACTCCTTGCCTCGTGACGGTACGCATCGGCCCGGGCTCTCTCCTGACATGACAGTGTAGAAAAGGTGAATCTGCCTATCACAGATCTACTTGCCCGAAATCTTTATAGGGTGCCTTCATGTTGGTGGACCCCGGGCAACGTCCTTTCTTGCTCGGCTGGACGGTGGCCCCAATCTTCTAGTCGGAGGGGGTCGGCCGTCTGAGGGCCGTATGTAGTAAGCACTTGATTAAGTGGATGCTAAGTGGACACTAGCGTGGGTTGGCTTGTGTCATAGGTTAAAAGGTGGAGCGATTGTGTGCTCGAGACCTCACTATCGGTCCACTAAGCATTCACTATACGTTCTTGCATACCGCCCTTAGTCCCTGCAAAGTAAAGTCCCCTGTGTGGATGTGGTGTAAGGTGAAGGCTCTCACCTCACACATTAAGTGGTTGGTAGTGCGTACCTGGTCTCGGTCGGGGATATCTGGTCAGGGCACATCCCAGAGGTCCTCGCCGGGCAAATAAGGGTCAATACTTCGGGAAACCGGAGTTAAATACATAAGGCTGAGGGTCCGACTTCCTACATGACTCCGCGCTGGTCTCACTATGGAGGGGCCAACTACTCCCACCAAGGGCTAGAAATACGTGGTTGTTAGGGGGTCTCCCGAGTTATGACAGAGTCACCAACTGCACCCGATATAATCGCACAGGGCTCTGCACGTCTTGTGGAGAAAAACTTTATCTTCGCTCTCTCTCTCTTAATTAACTGTTGCCAAATTTACTCGCTCTCGGTTATGTTGGAAGGTTGTAAGAAGGAGCTACTGGCAACATCAACCAAAAAGCGTTGCGAAACTTGTCTTATATTTTAGAGGATAATTACCATACTAAAACGAGAGAATGACAAAGCTTTTTCCCCCAATAGTGGCCATGCAGTTACCTCAGAGGTGATATCCAGTGTAGTAGAGGTATGTGTTCCCAAAATGCTCGCTGCGTGCGCCCGGAAGGTTAGGCCTTACTCGAGGTTAGCTTAGAGGAGCCTTGTGACGGGCTGTTTCTTCGCTGTAGCACGATGACGTCTTTCACCAGTGCTATTCAACCTTTTTTGTTCTCGTACCCCTAGATATAGTTTTTTTTAGTACCGCGTCTTACTAACCGTTCGGTTTACACGCTAATGTATTAATTACGCTAATGGTTTTAGGGATTAGGGAGGTTATATTAATAGGAAGGGTACCCGCATTTGCGTGGAAAGCCATTTTGTAAAAATTGCCCTTCGTACAGCTGATTGAGATACGAACCGTGATCTCCCCGTTATCGGCAGTCTAGTCTACTGCGAGAGTAGCGCGTTAGACCACGCGGCCACCGAAGCTGGTTCATAGCAATGTGCTGGATGTACAGATACACAATACACTAAACAAAAATATAGCAAAATTTCTCTCGTGCCTTAGAAAGCGCCATTGGCCGCGGGAATACAAACCACACACGGCATCATAAATAATATAAATGGCGGTTTTCGTTCGACGGAGAGCTAACGCTGAAACTACTGGCCTCAGGGGTAATATTTTATCGCCTTTCAGTACCAGGCATTATACCGCAGCGGCGAGGTATAACAACGATTTATTGGCCTTGTTATGACAGTTGTTAAAATTACAGTTCAAAATAATAAGGTCTTAAAAAAATACAAATATATTTGTTGACACCCACATTGATGACATTTAATCATATTACTAGTATTACTTTAGAGGTATATATAATATCTATCAAAAGTGACAGCCGCGGAATACTATCGTATGAACACGTGCAAGTAGATCCATTTAATTTTTCTAGAAATCTTATGCAAATTGGACTATAATAATCTGACCCTATATTTTAGTTCAATTTATTTGAAAAAATTTAACGTGCACGTTCTAAACCGACTGTTTATACCAGCACATGAGAATTTCTATGAGTGAATGCGAAAGGACCTACCAATTTTTTTGTTTCTGTAAAAATATTTTCACATACCTTTCCAAGGGTTTTTTACATACCACAATCGACATGTGATCGACGGCTTTACTTCTCCTCCGAAGGAAGTTGTGCTACGGAGTTTTATTGTTCAAGAAAAATCCATTGACACAGGCTGGGTTTGAACTTGCACACATAGGGTTCAGAGACAAGCGTTTTAATCCAAAACCATTGAGGTTGGCCTGACCCTATAGATGACTAAATATCTGATTGTAATACAATTCAAAGTCAATTAAAACATCTAAGTATTTTATTCATACTAGATTAAATTAATATTTATTTAGCTTATTTTATTATTATTATTATTATTATTATTATTATTATTATTATTATTATTATTATTATCACCGCGTCTTCCTACCCGTTCGGGTTATACGCACTTACGCTAATGTGTAATGGTAGGGTGATTGAGATGAAATGGAGGACCTACAGTTTAACGTGGAATCCGAACCACGGTGGAGGCCTGGCATTCCTCACATTCACAAGATGTCTTGTCAGAGGTGAAGGAAGGGTTTGGTAATAAGATAAATTTGTGCCGTTTAGCTTATTTTTATAAACAACATTTCTGAAGCATTATTAGTTATAGTTTAATTTTTTTATATTTAGCACCGCATCTTGATACCCATTCGGGTTATACGCTTAAGTACTAATTACTCTAATAGATTATGAATTGGGAAGGTTGAATTTAGAGGAAGTGAACCCGCATTTGCGTGAATGGAGAGTGGATAAACATTTAGGGAAAACCACCCCAGTTCACCCGACTGAGATTAGAACCTCGATCTCCCCGTCCTCTGCAGTATAGCTCAACACGAAACTAGAGCGTTATCCAACCAAACCACTGAGGTGGGTTGTATAGTTTAATAATTTATTTTGTAAGAGGTTAGAAAAAACAATTCAAAATATAGTATTCCATTTTAAATTAATTCTGTAACGTGTTAAACACATTTTAACACTTACACTCAATGAAGACCTATAATAGCTTTACAAATATTACTACCAGATCTAATAAGTTCTAATCCTGTGGGGCAGATAGACTCACAAGTGGTAAACGCCCCATTCTCATCAAAAATGCCCCAGTACGAGGCAACTCAGCTTCGAAGACCAACATACAAACATTTTACACCTGGGCCATACGATGAATAAATGAGACTTCATTCGGGGTGTTCCTAACAGCCATCGGCGAGCGCTAGTGGTCGGGTGGCGTGATCTTAGAAGATTATCACCCCTCTTCGTACTCGGAGATAACCTTGCCAAATTTTATTTGTCCCACTGGTATATAAAGACCTGTCATCGGTTCACGTAAATATAATATATTGTATCAATTCGACGGGGGAATAACTTGGACGCGAACCTACAGCTTCGAAGAATATACGAGTGACTACGATGTGTCAGGCGTCAGCCTCACCACCCCGTCGCAGAGAAAGCCTCTTTTGAGACATTGAGTGTCTACCATTTAGAATCTGGATTAGATTATAAACTCCTCTTTGCTCTGTCCATAAGACATAGTTTATTCAGTCAGAATGTCTGACTTAATTTTCTATGCCCATATGGCGTAGTTTAGAATGAAGGGCTTAATACTCTATTTATCATGGTCCATACGACTTTAATTACTATGTCAGTGTGCCTGACTTCTTTGTCTAAGTCCTTAAGACATAGTTTTATACATTAGGAAATAATAATAACTCCCTAAACGATTTGACCATGTTTAGGATCTCTATATGGTGGAAATCAGGTTATCTGACGTTTACTTTAATGACCTTGTTAGGTCAGTGACAGATAGCAGTCACTATTTTATCTTTGTAGTGTATTTATTTACGGTGAGCAATCTGTGGGAGCACTACTAGTTGATAGTAGTGGCCCGCGGGAAAAGTGTTTTTTCTCCGGTCACTGTAGGAGTCGTTTATACCAAGCTATACTAATATTGTTTGTACTAATTATTGTGTGCCCTAGTAATGGTTGGAAGTATGATTGAATGTCCAGGCAGTACTTATTAGGAACTGACCGGCCACGGTAAGATAACCGTGTAGATTCCTGGTAGCTCGTCATGTACTACTTGTAAAATGCTAATTCCTCTTCAAGGCAATTAACCTTAGGTTTTCGTAACTCTCTATGGAGTTAACTCGAGCTAGCTAGCTTATATATCATTCCTCACAGTAAGTCTATAAAATTAGGATTAAATATCCCTTGTTTTCATTCACTAAAATGTCATTATTATTCATGTATTGTGGCTTAACCTTATATTATTATTTGTTCCCTATCTTTGACCACCGCTAGGTTGAGGCAGACGCTCCTTCGTAGGAGAATGAGCGTTGATCCTCATTTTAAGAGTTACTAGACTATAATATATTCTATGTTACTTCTGTTAGTCCCTTGGGCCCTAAGGTGTTTATTTCTATTCCTGCCTATGGCGAGGTTTACTATTATGGTAACTGAATAAAGTTTTATTTAATAACAATGGATTGTTTGATCTAAAATGTATTTAAAACGCATGTAATTCTATTGGTATCGTTTACATTTAATTAAACTGATTTGTTAAACTTATATAATAATTATATTTCTCTTATGTCTCATCCTTCACAAAACTTCCTTATTTAACTTTGTTAGTCATTGTAATCGTCAATTCCTCTACTTGATAGGAGAAGCAAGGATTCAATTCAAATTACTTTTAAAAACATGATTTAACTATTATTATTATTATTACTATTATTAGCACCACGTCTTACTATCCGTTCGGGTTATACGCTTAAGTACTAATTAGGTTAATGGATTAGGAATTGGGAAGATGGAGTTTTAGAGGACGTGAACCCGTATTTGCGTGGAGGGAGAGTGGAAAACCATATAGGAACTCCCCGCCCCCACTTCGCCCGACTGAAATTCTAACCTCGAGGTCCCCGTCCTCGGCAGTCTGACTCAACACGAAACTAGCGCGTAAGCCAACTATGCCACCGAGGCGGGTAATGGTGATATTACTGTACTAAAGCTTCGAAAACTTTATGTTTGTTTCAAATATTACTCGGGTTTAATTTAAACTCTAAAATAAAATTGGTGTTTTTATAATTTTGTGCTGTATCACAAATAAATGTTTACTTAGCAAAGATCTAAAAACAAAACAATTTTTCTATAGTAACATAATCTATAATCTTATGGTGGAATATTTAAATTATATCTGAAATATAGCATTTTTCTAACTTATGTTTAATGTATAAAGTAATTAATTATACAAAATAAAATGTTAATTTTAATATTCAAACTTTTATTCGGCTTCAGAAATATATTTTTTTTACAATTCGATTCGGCCTCGTTTTGAATTGGTTCTCTGCTACACTTCATATTTGTCTCACCAGTTCTCGTCCAGTTTATATGCTCCATGGTTTATACCCCCCTCCCCGCCCTCCACAATGCCTTAGAAGCGTTGTTTGAGCCAAAGGGTGGGCTTCTTTTACACTCCTCAGAGCACTCTTCTCGCAGATGTTATCTGACCGAAACAGAAGAGCTATCTCGGAGCAGGGTAGGATGAGCTGTTTTGGTTTGGAAGAGGATGACAGGAGGAGGACGGAACTGCCCGCCACTTCGCGTTCAACGGTAAATCGCTCGGAACTCCTTCTTCCCCCCCTCCACCCCTCTATATCCACAACTACTCCAACCCCGCATCGCTCCAAGTGAGATAAGAAGCGACGGCAGGCAGGAAAGACGTTAATAAAGTTTGTTCCTTCTTACTTGGCATTGAAAGTTCTTGTCACATCATATGACAGGGTACGCAATTTTTTTCCACCAACATTCTTTAGCTTTTTTTTTTACGAAGAAATAAATGAAGTTATAAAATCAAAATAAAAATAAACTTATTTGAAATAAAATAAAATCAGAGATTTTGATGGTAGGAAAGAGATGGAAAGGGTGAGCTGTGAGGGAATGAATGCAGTTACCGGATTGGTCACAGAAGATTACCACGTATTTTCATTGACGTTTGCGGCGCAATTTGAATTCGCTTGCAACCTTTGCAAATGTCAGACCCTATAGCTGAAAAATTGAAATGTTTTTGATAAATAGTTTAAAAATAAGTGAAAATTAGAACACTGTTTTGGTGCATTAGATGAGCACGTACAAATTAAAATTCCTCCAAATTATGAGTCAGATTATTTTAACTACAAGAAAACCTTTCTAAAGTTTTTTCTTAGCACCGCATCTTACTACCCTTATATACTATTACACTAATGGTTTTTAGGGATTATGAATGGCTATATTTAGAGGAAGTGCATCCACATTTGCGTGGAGGTTGAGTGGAAAACCATTTAGAAAAAAACATACCCCGTACATTATTATTATTATTATTATTATTATTATTATTAGCGCCGCGTCTTAATATCCGTTCGGGTTATACGCACTTACGCTAATGTTTAATGGTAGGGTGATTGTGAGATGAAATGGAGGACCTACAGTTTAACGTGAGATCCGAACCACGGTGGAGGCCTGGCACTTCCCACATTCACAAGTTGTGATTAATACACGTCTTGTCAGAGGTGAAGGAAGGGTTTGGCAATCAGATAAATCTGTGTCGGGACCGAGGATTGAACCACAAACCCCAGCACAAAAGTCCGACACCTTACCCGTAGACCACCAGGTAACCCCACTCTGTATACCAGAATGAGATTCTAACCTCGATCTCCCCGTCATCAGTGATCCAGTCGACTACGAGAGTAGCGCGTTAGACGACACGTGACCACCGAAGCGGGTTATAGTTTAATTATTAATGTTACATGCAAATTATAGGTTCATTATTATCAATGTTGGTTCTAAAGGACGTTTTAGTGACGGTGAAATGTTTTCAAACTCTTATTAATTGGATTGCTCTTAGGTAAGGGAAATAATTTTTCCCTAGATGAGCCTTTGTGCGAAGGAGGGAAAAATATATCCTACGTCGCTGTTGTCAATGAAACTTTATCTCCATGTTATGCGTCATTATCGAGAAAATAAGTTAAACAGGGAACTATGGGCCAGAAGACTAGTAGAGAATACATTTGACAATTTTGGTTGCTCGTTGGAGAGTTTATTTTACTTATCTTATATCCATTACTGTTTCCAGCCTGGGTCAGTTTTTTTTATTCAAGCCTTATATTTTTCACTAACGGCCTGCTGAGCCTGTCGTGGCTTCATATGCCTTCCCACATTTCACCACTGATATATTATTCGGTCATTACCAAACCCTTCCTTCACCTCTGACAAGACAAATTGTTAATGTGATGAATGCCAGGCCTCCACCGTGGTTCGGATTCCACATTAAACTGTAGGTCCTTCATTTCATCTTCACAATCACCCTACCATTACACATTAGCGTAAGTGCGTATAACCCGAACGGGTAGTAAGACGCGGTGCTATAAATAATAATAATAAATATTCAGTAATGCCGTGAATCGAACCTGGGCCCCTTAGCTCAGTAGACAAACACTATACTGACTGAGCTAAGGTGTCGGACTAGAGAATTTATTAAAAACTGTTTGAAATTTCTGTAAACTTAGTTGATAAGGTGACTGAGGTTACTTGTGTTATTCATGAATAGCTCATGAATACAGAAATGATAGAAACGGGCTGATAATAAATTGAGTTAACAATTACAGTATGATGCATCCTAAAAGTGTAAGAGAGAAGCTCTTGAAGAGATACAAGCGTTTATGACTTACTTAATTTCAGAATATGGTGAAGTACTGTACCTTGACAGTGGAAATTAATTTCTGTTAAACATCCTTAAAAGTAGACCACTGTAAATCATAATTACACTAACCTCTTGCAATATATTTCAGCATTGTATATATATATATTTCTTTAACATCTCATTGCTTTGCATAAATACATTTTTTTTCGTTACTAATACATTTTCTTTAAATTTGTAAAATTTATGAGAATAAAAAAATAGTATTTTTTTAAAGTTTTTAATGCATGCCCCCAAAACATTCTTGAAGATTTATTTTTCATCAAGTAATTTATATTGTTCCGATTATGCATGGTAAAAATGGAAGAAAAGTAAAATTATGATTCTTTTACCAATATTTATTGCAAACATTCTTTTACTGTACAAAATAGAAATAAAAATATAAGTTATACAAAATACATTACGCTCACCTGATTTCATGTTCAACTTAACTGCTATTTTATCCCAAACTTCTGTTATTTATCCTGACGATGTTAAAAATTATTTTTACTTGTGTCCAAGGTGACCTGGGGGTCTAAGAGTAAGGGGTCGGACTTCTGTGCTGGGGTCCGGGGTTCAATCCTCGGCCCCGACACAGATTTAACTGATTGCCAAACCCTTCCTTCACCTCTGACAAGACTTGTATTAATCACAACTTGTGAATGTGGGGAATGTCAGGCCTCCACTGTGGTTCGTGATTCCACGTTAAACTGTAGGTCCTCCATTTCATCTCACAATCACCCTACCATTACACATTAGCGTAGGTGCGTATAACCCAAACGTGTAGTAAGAAGCGGTGATAATAATAATGATAATAATAATAATAATACTTGTGTCCAATTTGCTCTTGAACTATCTTTACAAGTTGATCTTCCAAATACTTTTTAAATGGTTTTAATTATATTTGAGTTGTTTCTATAATCAAATTTTACCATACGTTAACTTATTTTTTGAGAATAATATATAAATACTTGGAGGACTTGATGTTGGAGAAGATTTGAGAAGATCAGGTGGACAGACAGGATGCAGGGTGACAAAATAAGATTTGAGAATATCATATGGACAGACAGGGTGCAGGGTGACAAAGGAAGTCCTAAGACGAGTGGGTGAGAAAAGAACAATTTTGTATGTGATTCCTCGGTACAAAGCAAACTGGATCACTCACATCCTTAGGAGGAAATTTCTTGTGCACGACGTCATAGAAGGAATTGTTGGGGGAAAGAGGAGCTTAGGAAGTAGGATGATTCAAAGTTTGGCTGACTTTAAAGAAAGAAGAAAATTCTAGGAGCTGAAGGAGGAGGCAGAGGAGAGGGGGCATAGGTGGTTATTGGATTCCCTTACCATCTTTTTCCTACATACTTAGTATTATTATTATGATTATTATGATTATTATTATTATTATTAGCACCGTGTCTTACTACCCGTTCGGGTTATACGCACTTACGCTAATGTGTAAATGTTAGGATGATTGTGAGATGAAATGGAGGATCCTACAGTTTAACGTGGAATCCGAACCACGGTGGAGGCCTGGCATTCCCCACATTCACAATATGTCTTGTCAGAGGTGAAGGAAGTCCTACATACTCCATTGCCAACATTTTCTTTGATATTCTTTCCTTTTCCATCCTCATTACATGACCGTATCATCTTAGTACTGCTTCCTCTCTTATCTCATGTTCTCCTTGTAACCCCCACTATTTCTCAGATGGCTTAATTCATAATTCTGTTTCTCCTCGTGAAAGCTAAAATGCTGCTAACCAACCTAATTCTAATGGTCTCTTCTTTCCTAGTATCTCTTACATGTCCATGTTTCTGCTGCATATATCACTCTGGGTATAGAGTACACCCTATACAGCACTTCCTTACACTTCAAAGGCACTTATAGGGCCAGTTTCATAATCAAATTTAGTACGCCTCAAGTGCGGCGCTACACTAAATACAAGACGACACCTACCTAAACTCGAATGGAATGGGCCGTTCTCGCATAGGAAACTGGCACATTCCATTCGAGTTTAGGTAGGTGTCGTCTTGTACTTAATGTAGCGCCGCACTTGAGGCGTACTAAGTCTGACTATGAAACTGGCCCATATTCTCTACTCAATTAATGTGACTAAATGCGCTTAGCCCCTAGGGATAATAAGACATGGAGCGGAGGATACCAAGATTAACATGAACAGACTATACCTATTCGTCGTTATATATCCCATCTACCCTGTTTGGGAAACAATCCTGTCTTTGTGCTACAATTCTATGCTGGCATAACTGGCGAGGTAAGCGGACAGTGCGATTCATTGGACACAAAGAGGACTGGCAGTGCTTAAACTCCCATACAAACGTTTGCACCAATTTAATGACCAGGTTCTATACAACGTGCGGATCGCTCTAAGCCCTCCCCCATACCCACTGGTGTCTAATGCTTCAAACAGGGAGCTCTAGAAATGAAGAGACATCTACCGACCGCTCTTGTAAGAAGTGTGGCATCCTCTACTTGCCTGGGGGGTAGGAGGAACTAATAAAATCAAAACTATACTGAAATTATGTATAAAATGCGACATTATATCCCTTAAAGTGTTTACATGGGAGCACACTGAGAAGCATGTAGTAGTTTATAAATCCCGGATTATTTATTTTGTGGTTTGTTATTTGAAAATTTTGTTTTCAACTAAATGTATCCGGTAGGCGAAAACTCTTGACTAGTTAAAAAGTTTAAAATTTAAATTCAAAGTGTTTAAAAAAAAGTCTGATAATTTACATAAAACCCTATAAAACAATCCCAACCAATCTAAAAATGTTTTGTTGCGACCTTTACAAAACATTAGCTTATTTGATAGATAAAGACTAGATCTGAGATTCTTACCTTTTTTTTCTCTAATATCAGAAGCACAATCAAATTTTCGCTTTAAAGTGACGTAGAAATTTTTTAAACTCAAAATTTGAACTTTTTAACTAGTCAGAAACCTGCTGTTAATGTTCGCCTACATTTTATTTAAAACTATATTTTAAAATATTAAACAAATTCTTAAATAATCCGCACTTTATAAACGTCTGCAGCGCGTCTCAGTGTTCTACAATTTAGCAAACTTAAATGTGAATTTCTTTTTTTTTTAACTAATGTAAAATTAAATGGGGGCAAATATTGTCCACCTTATCGTGCTAGGTTGCGTCAAGGATCCAGGAATCAGTTAAGTATTTTTTATCACCCGTCTTACTTCTAGTTTGGGTTATACACTTATGCACTAATTACGCTAATGGTTTTAGGGATTAGGAAGGTTATATTTATAGGAAATGTACCCTCATTTGCGTGGAGGGAGGGTAACAAACAATTTTGGAAAACCACCCTCATTGCACTCGGCTGAGATTCGAACCTCGATATACCTGACACCGGCATCCTAATCTATAGCCAGAGAAACGCGCTATACCCCAAGGCTACTGAAGTGGGTTAATCGGTAAGGTGTTTTAGAGAAAGTGCACCCGCATTGACGTGGATAGGGATATGGGATATAAAGCAACAGTGAAATGTGTTCTGACTACTATAAGACTTTATCCCATGATTTATGTTACTAAAACTGTGTTGAGTGATAACTACTACCACTGTTGAGGCCCTATTGTTTTAATGTGGATCGTGTACACTCCGTTTACTCTGAAAGAGGTAGAAAGCAGTCTTGTCTTTAAGAATTACACTATGGCCTAGGTTTTGTGATTGGTCAAGGTAGGACTGCGATTCAGGCCTGTGGAGTTGGAGTCGGTAAAAATGTAATGTAAGTAATCATTCGGAACAACATCTAATTCCATTCTTAAGATGGCGAAACGCTGAAACATGTAGTCGTTCAAGACCTACGATAACATAATCTTCTTTTAAAATAAGGAGACGGGAATCAAAAAAACTATAGATAAGGGATGTTAAACTTTAATATAAATCAACTCTATCGTGTTGCATAAGAACTTAATATTTCAAACATCTTTAAAACTTATAAATTTAATATTATTAATCTAATATACTTAGATTTTTTTCATACAAATTTGTTCTGGATATTACAATTGCATTTATATGTTTAAGTAACTTTTAAATTTTAAAACATATTTCTCTACTTTTCTGTTCATTAACTAGAAAACTATACTTTATATTTTAATTTGTTACGTGTTATATAATTTAATTAACAATTTTAAATAATTGTTTTTCGTAACAATTTTTTCGTTTATGTTATGCAACTTTAATTTTGTTATTTAAATACATACCTTAACTTTGTATTTAATATATTTAACTAACTTTTTGATCTCAAACATATCCATCTTTTTATAATCTTCAAAAAACTAAAATAAAATATTTTTATAAGATATGAGTTAACTGTCAATTTTAATCATTAGGTCAAGTATTACTTTTTAGTATTTTATTGTTTGTGTATTGAACATTTTCACATTCTCAATTTGATTTTTCTTTTCTTAGCATCTGACAAGACATCTTGTAAATGTGGGGAATGCCAGGACTCCACCGTGGTTCGGATTCCACGTTAAACTGTAGGTCCTTCATTTCATCTCACAATCACCCTACCATACCATTACACATTAGCGTAAGGGCGTATAACCCGAACGGGTAGTAAGACGCGGTGCTAATAATAATAATAATAATAATAATAATTTTCTTAGCCAATTTGTTACTTGTTTTTATTATTAACTTATTTAACCTTATCTTGACTATTTGACGTAAAGTTTTTTACATAAAATATTAAGTTACTTTTGAATGTAACATTTAAGTATTCTTTCCTTATTTTTCAATCGTAAATTCTCCTTACCACAAATAATAATGACTATTACTTAAAGAATATTACCTACCCCAACTACGGCTTCAAAATATAAAACGTATATTTTCATAACAATATAAAATAAATATACCACTTTATTTTTATACTT
Source organism: Timema douglasi (assembly GCA_901482245.1). Lineage (NCBI taxonomy): Eukaryota > Metazoa > Arthropoda > Insecta > Phasmatodea > Timematidae > Timema > Timema douglasi. The sequence continues at coordinate 64,730 of CABEEJ010000009.1, read as the reverse complement.
TTTTATTTTTTAGAATAACTATTTGTAATTATGAATCATAGATTTATTCAAATATTAATTCAAAATGTCAAAGAAACTTCCCATGAAGTAATCTGTAAAGGAGAATTTTACTGCAATAAATTTGTTATTACTAATTAATATAAATTAGCCATTTATAAAGAAGTCAAATGCTTAGGGTATTGAATCTCCACATCCCTTCAGTGCTACCCTTCAGTGTAAACGGAGGGTATATTTCCCCGCTTGTGTGTAAAACAGTGTTTTTTCAGTTTTTATATCAAAAAGTTATTAACTTTACATTATGATATCAACGGTTGTTGAATATCTGTCAAGTGATTCCTGGAAATTAATGAAAACTTTTCTCTCTATTAAAAGAATTGGTCAGCTGATGCTGCTATGCTCATGACAGATATTCAACAATATGTTGACGTCACCATATGAGGACAATTAAACTGTATGTTTTTACTGGATCAATATTTTATTTATTTTGTCAAAAAAAAAACTATTTTCCTATAAATACTGCAAAAACATTGTTCTTAACTCGCGTTCCCCACATCCCCAACTTAATGTATGTAGTCCAATTTTCTACTCCAGTGATGCCCAACCTATTTTGTTTGGAAAACTCTTTGGTAAAATTTAGGGGAACCCCTACCTGGTTGACACATATTATTAGGTTCTACAGAGGTATGTTACAAAATAGACGTGTAATACAGTAATGTTAGTAAATAATAATTAACTCATACTTTTTAATAAAACCTTTCAAGAGTGAGTATTTATTTCCTATTTTTATTTACTAATTACTGTCCTTCGGTACTTGAACTTTGCTTGGAAATATTCTTACCAACCTCGCTTTCAACATTATTACCAACACTCTTCTCTTTATCTTTTTCAGATACACGAGTTCTCTTGACATAATATTTCCACTTTATCCAAAAAATTATGGTCATATCAACAAAATGCAAACTTTTGCAAATTCACGCGGAACCCTGGCTGGGAATCACTGCTCAAACTAGACAATTTAACTCCCCCTCCCTCCCCCCATTCTTATTCTTTACACCTTCAACCCAACACAAACCTTTTTACATTACCACCAAAATAATGAGAGACTTGTAAAGTCACGTGTTACATACAACGTGAAAAAGAGAGAGAAAGGAGGAAGTTTGAAAATTAATTATTTTTCTTTTCCTGCAACAAGGGTTTTTACGTGAGCTGGTTTTGGCATTTGTTAAGTTTTCATTTAGGTTGAGGTGCCCTCTTTATATAAGGATTTCTTTTAGTTGTGTAATGCAGATATAAATTAAATATCTAATATTTGTTCAACTTTTTTAATTAAGGTTTTAAAAGGCATTCAATAGTTTGATTATTTAAGTTTGGGACTTTTCTTGCATTAATTAATTAATTTAAGATATACATATTTAGTTATGTGAAAAATGACATATATACACACATATAGGCGTACAACCCGAACGGGTAGTAAGACGCAGTACTACATATATATTATTATATATACGACTATATATATATATATATATATTACTATATACAAATATATATATATATAGTTATGTGAATAATTAAAACGTGTATGTAATATAATGTTAAATGGTTGTTTGCAAAATTAAAAAGTTTGTCATATATATATCGCATAGACCTTTTAATTTTTCAAATATCTACTCAACAGAATTAATGAGGCTTAGTTATTGATATGAAGCTTAGCCTATTTTGTTTACACTATACTCTATTTTCGTTCAGTTTTTTTTATATATATTTATTTTTGTTAAAGATAATTTTATATTTGATGGGGTCAATGATTAAACATTTAAACTATCAAAACTACACTATGGAAACTGTCTTATAAATAAATTGTTAAAATAGTCTGAAGGAAATAATAATATTCTGGGAGTTGAAGGTGGAGCCAGAGGATAGGGTACATTGGCGGTATAAGTTCACTTACAAAAGGAATGTGCCTGTCGTGAGACAGAACACCTAATTATAATCAAAGCATTTATTTAAGTAGTTTTTATGACAGTTATTTGAAATATTGAACCTATAATTTTCTCAGTTATATAATATTTTTATCAGACTGCAACGACATTTGTCTGGAGGTAAAATGGGAAATATCTTAGGTTGGGAGGATACCAACCACATATTGAAACAACTAACCAACCCAGCTAACAGTACGCCTACTCATACTACACGCCCAGCCTCGGCGCCTATAGGCTACCCAGTCTAGGAGGGGTGGTGACTGACAGCCAGCATAGGCTACCAGATCTACTCTTATGTATGCATTCGCCAAACCATAATTATAATATACAAGATAATTTTTGAGAGGCTGTAACGTTTGGCAATCAAAATATTCTCAACCAACCATTTGGGTTTGATTTCTTTTTATTTTAAGCATTTAAAAATATTTAAATACGAACTTAATAATCGTTTGGATGGGTTTTTTTTTTGTGGAAACGGGATATATGATTCACTTAAAAATGTGTTACAAACGAGAAAGGCTGCCTTATCTTTAAAAAAATATTATTGAAAACCAGATGAAATCAGAGTGGTTGATGACGTCATAAAAATTATTTTCACTTGTATGCATGCGGATTTGTTTACAAAATAAAAACCTTTTATTTTGAAACTAATATTTTGTATGTCTCGTTCTCTAAGTTATATATTTAAAAAAATATTTTGGTGGCCAGTTTTAAAACGATACAATTATGGACATAATTCGTTTTAATTATTTTTTTCATGCACTTTAATATCTCTATATAACCATGAAACAAAAAACATAGTAGGTTTATTAGTATATTTTGTTCTTTCAATTAGTTACAAAAATCCAACTATAAAGTAATCCTTAGGCAAATATTAATTATTAGAAGCGTTTATTAACTTTGATTGATTATAGTATTACAAATAAAATAATTATTATTTCCACATAGGTTGGCATTATTGACTTTCATTCAATATTTGCAGTTAAAACCTTATGCTATCTATCGTTTACCATCACTCGCTCGGTGGAGAAACTTTATATATTTACAAATTGAATATTAGAACGAACCTTTATTTAAATATTAAACATATCCTTCATTATCATCTAGAATCAAACCAGGGTCCCTTGAGACCTTTGGTTGGCTTCTCTATCAACTATTCCAAAGGGGTCAGTCAATTTAGAACAAGTGCTTGTGTTATTAAACAAAAACTTTCCCAACATCGCCATCATTTTCCCCTTACCTTTACGACACTATAAAAGCCATCGATGATTGTCCCCAGTCTCGCAGAAATAATGTTGAAAAAATTTCCTCCCCAGTCCCGTACTTTATAACCTACTGTTGAATAATGTATTTAATCCATTAGGATAATTACAACGAACTATGGGTGTGGTCGTAAGTCCAGAGTTGCCAAATGTTAGTCCGTGTCTGCCACCATAGTTCACTTCTGTTTATAATTGTGTACATACTTATGTATGCTAGCTACGACAAAGTTAAATTTATTCTAAAGGAACAATTAAAGGGGTGTGAATATAAAGGAAATCAACAATGCTCATCTGGAAAAAGTACAGAAAGCCAAACTATAGAAAAACATATATAATATAAAGGCTATAATTAAATCCCGGCTCACCATTCTGGTTATTATTATTATTATTGTGGATTAAAGGCACCCCAAAACAAAGGCTATTAGTGCCCTTCCTTATTTTGAGCCAAGAGTGCTAACCTTCCTTATAACAATGCACACATAAATATAGGCCTTACATACTTATATCTCTCTGAATGTAAAAAATACATATACAAATCTTAGAAGAGATTGCTTTTAAATTAATATTACATCATGACTTAGTTTTTACGTCACAAAAAATGTACAGTACAATATATAATTATTAATTTATATATTTTTAAATATTGAATTGGTTTTGGTAGTAAGGTATACTTGTACATAATATTAGTCTACGACTCGGCTAATGTGGCGAAGTTTTAATTGGTTTGAACGTTATAGTCTATTTGAGGTCCGAAACTTTAACACAGTCGGTAGCGTGTATATATACTGAGTTAAGGGTCCCGGGTTCAATTCCCAAAAAATGTATCATTGATGGAATATGGGCTTACCCTTTCACAGTGATGAATTAACGGTCAGGTACTGGATGTTGTGCCTGTTCTAGTATTAAGTTAGATTATAAGGCTATGGCGTTACCGTTAGTTCACCTAACATGGCCTACTTGTGCTTCTTGGGGTGCTGATTACTGATTATTGTACTGCGCTGTTAGCTCAAGAACGGGTGATAATTGTTATATCTCATCCACTAGATTTTTGTATGGAATTGGTTCAAAAATTTCCCAGGCTAGTTGAGTTCAACATGAATGCACTATTTATTAAGTTGAAATCGTACTTTTGTAATTGAAAATTTTACATTGCATTGACACAGATTTTACTCGTATAACCAACCGACGCGGGGAGCCAGGAGTCACGTAGAAGCTGTTCCAGCCCCTTATATATGACCTACCCCTTGCTTCTTGGACCCCTTGTCTTTAGTGTTAAATTCAACCAATAAGAGAGCTCTTGGCAGTCTGATGTTGTGAGGGCTAGCTTCTTATCGTTCGTCCTAATACTGTTTGACCTAAAAGGTCGCCAGCTAATCACCACACTTTTAAATGGAATGGAAGAAGTTTTTAAGCAGAGAAAAGTTTAACACGTAATATATTTAAATTTACTTCTGAAAGTGCCTTATGGGCTTGAAATTCAGAAAATAAATAATAATTAATTAAAATGATAGGAATAATAAAGATATAATTTGAATTCAGAATCTTGTACTGAGAATAAAATCGTTCAAATTTGCCTGGACATCTATGAATGAAGCATTAAAAGGAAAATTTACATACAGTTCCTTAAAGAAAAATATACTTCATCAATGATTTTTAAAATAAATGAGAGAGGTTCAAAACAGTGTCATCCTCCCGTCTTCCTGAAAAGAAACTGATATAAGTAGGTATAGCATAATAAAATGTCGCCAAAAGAAATGGAGATGCGGACCGTTATAAATTTCCACCCAACTGGGGCCTTTACTGGTTGTTATACTATTTAAGTGCTTGTGTTTTTACCATTATTCTTTATGCGCGTGATTAATTTTTTGTTAAATATTATTTTTGCTTTATATTCTTAGTGAATATTTATTTGAATGTATCATTTTATATATATATATATATATTTATATATATATATATAATTGTTTATTTAATTTTGTTATCCTCCCGGGCGAGGGGGGTCTAGATGGAGAATTCTTGTTAAAGAGAAATGGAAAATAATGGTTGGGGGTAAATGATGTTTGTTGGGCTTTTGGTGAGTATACTATTGGTGGGGTGGATGGGGCGAGGTGTGGGGAAGTTGATGGGGTTGTTAAGTATTTGTGGTTTAGGGTCCAGGAATGGGATGGGTTAAGTCACTGGGTACAGGGATGCTGGGAGGGGTGGAGTGTATTCGTCCTCCGAGGAGTCTTACTTGAGGATCTCCACAAAGACCCAGGTTAGATGTTCCCACTGGAGGGCGGTGTAGGGGAATTCGTGTATCCAGCGTCCGTGGATTTCTCATTCTTCTCCCCCCCCCTTTCCATCTGGAGTGAGTCATGGGGAGTAATGCGATGGAGCGTGAGAGGCAGCCAGCCAAAGGTGTTATCTCAAGGCCACGAACTTATGAATTATTATTAGCACCGCATCTTACTACCCGTTCGGGTTATACACACTTACGATCATGTGTAATGGTAGGGTGATTGTGAGATGGAATGGAGGACTTACAGTTTAACGTGGAATCCGAACCACGGTGGGGGCCGGTCATTCCACACATTCGCAAGTTGTGGTTAATACACTTCTTGTCAGAGATGAAGGAAGGGTTTGGCAATCAGATAAATCTGTGCCGGGACCGAGGATTGAACCCTGGACCCCCAGCACAGAAGTCTGACACCCCACCTCTAGACCGTCAGATCATCTAATTACTACTATGAGTCGCTTATCCACCCTCCCCTTCCTCTCTTTATCTCAGAAGCTGTGTTCAGTGGCTCACTCGGGAAGGGGGTCATTGGTCGCTCATCAGCAGATGACACGTAACAATTATGTAAACATCCGCACATGTCTGGTACGTGTGTGCTTTTCAGTCCTGGCCTGTTATAGATCCGGTGAATATAGCAAAACAAATTGAAATAAAATTATTATTTAAAAAAATATTGTTTTAAATACAATAACAACAATTAATTTTAAATAAAAACACTTATATTACTAAACACAGCAAAAATATTAAACTGAGAATATATTGTAACTATATTTCTGGCTATATTCCATCCTGCAGTAATATTCGCATTATGTATTATACATGCCTCGAGAATAATGTTGCGAGATGCCCCTGTGTAAATATTACATCTACTGACCAGCCATTATACATGTGTGACTGATTGCCTACTCTGTATATCTCGCGGCGAATACACGAGGACGGATTTTTTTTTTTAGAGGACAATTTGTCACTGTCACAGTGGTAATATCGTTCAAGTCCATTCGTTTCAACCTGGGATTGTATGCAGAGACATAACTGGGGGAAGGGAGTGGCCCTTCCCCACCACCCACAGAAAAAAATTAGATCTTTTATATATATGTAATTATTATTATTATTATTATTATTAGCACCGCGTCTTACTACCCGTTCGGGTTATACGCACTTACGCTAATGTGTAATGGTAGGGTGATTGTGAGATGAAATGAAGGACCTACAGTTTAACGTGGAATCCGAACCACGGTGGAGGCCTGGCATTCCTCACATTCACAAGATGTCTTGTCAGAGGTGAAGGAAGGGTTTTGTAATCAGATAAATCTTTGCCGGGAACGAGGATTGAACCCCGGCCGCCAACATAGAAGTCTGACACCTTACCCCTAGACCGCCAGGTCACCTATATGTAATTAAATATGTGGACATATTAACAACAACAAAAAACCCTCATTAAAAATTAAACATATTTGTCATTTAATATATTTTTAGTATTGAGATGTAGGCTTATACACATTTAAAATATATAAATGTATTTAATTTTAAACAAATAGTTGTTTTTGCCAGAAATTTTGGTCCTCCTCGAAAGTTTTTTCTGGTCACGTGACTGATTGTGTGTAAAGTAGCCCCATGGCTTCTTTGGTGCTGACTGACAGCTCACAGCTCACAGCTTTGAAAAGTTACCAGACCAATTTATGTATCACTACACCGAACCATATGATCTGCAAAAATATGTGTTTAGCAGCTGTCACTTCTGACAGTCAAAATTAAGGTACATACCTAAATGTTGACTGTCAGCTGTGAGCTGTCAGTCAGCACCAAAGAAGCCATGTGGCTACTGTATACTAGTGGCCTTTATGGTGAGAGTGTAAGGAACGTGAGCTAAGGTAAGTGTTTTTACAGTTTTTATAGCAAAACGTTATTTTGACCCAACTAAATAACTCAAATAATTTTCCAGCAGAAATATAGTTAAATTTTCTTCACATAGTGACCTCACCAGTTCTTGAGTATCTGTACAGGATGTCCTGAATGTAATGACACCGTGTTCTCTTCATTTAAACAGTTTATCATCTAATGCCGTCATGCTCATGACAGATATTCAATAACTGTTGATATCACCATATGAAGAAAATTAAACTCTCTTTCTGCTGGAGCAATATTTGATTTATTTTGGTAAAAAAAAAAGAGTTAGGTTTGCTATTAAAACTGCAAAAACAACGCCCTTTTCCTGCATCCTCTATACCTACTACATTAAGTTCACTATGTAATACTGTTAAGTCCGGTTTATCTCACAGGGCAGCCTTAGGGTTTATGGTGCCCCAACCTTCACCCCCTCTCCAACCCCTCCACCCACTAGAAAATAAAAAAGGCACAACATTTACAAAATGGCGGCGCCTCTCTCTGAAGATTAAATAAGTATATTTTCTAAATTCCATTATTTTTTCATGTGGTGAATACATCCCATCGAATTTCATCGGGTGGTCGAAAATTGTAGTGGGAAAAGAATGTTTTTTCTCTCTGAAAATTAAAATATTAAAGTGTATTTTTAAAACGAAGCGAGATATGAAGAAAGGTATAGAAAAATTACTTTGTTCTCCTTAAAAATATCTAGCCTGCAAATATTCCCTCTTGAATATTTTTCCCACCGATATATTACATATTTTTCACAATCTCTACAAAAATATTTTATAGATTAAAAAATATGACATGTTTGAGAAAATCTACCTTTTATATTTTATTAAAAACTACTGAAATTTTGGGAGTATTCACTATTTTAGGGTGTATTTAAAAAGAAAACTATGGACTTTGGCAGAGTCAAAAATGAAAAGTTGACTATGTTGGTTATTTTAAAAAATAAACATTTTTGTATATATTTTGATAGTTTTTTTAATCGGACATAATACTTTATACGGGATAAAACCTGTTTTAAGGCCTAGTAATCAAAACCAAACAATAAAATGTATCGTTTTTATATTAGTCACTGTAACACTTCGTAAAATGAAATTACTGTGATTCGCACTCAGAAACAACTGAACATTTTCAGCTCAGAAGCTGTGACCAGTGTTACCAACTCATCATTATGGCATTGTGACTTTCCAAGTTTTGAAAATTATGCTCTTTTAAGGTATTTGGATAAAGGCTCTTGACAGGGAAGGAATAAGGCCAAACGTTATTTTATTTAATAAATTATTTTTTTCGAATTTCCTACATTTTTGCCCTCCCCCACTTCTCCTTCCCCGCCACCCAACAAAAACTTGCTGATTAGTATAAAACTTTTAAAAAAACTGGGATGAATGTAACGTTTTCTAACTCCTAACTGTACAAGATAAGCTGTCATTAGACAAGAGTGTGTATGTGTGGGTGTGTAAGGGAGAGAGAGAGAATCAAGCCTGATGTAAGTCTGTGCGATGTGTTATCTCCCTCCTTCTCTCATCCTAGCCCACAGACAAATAAACACCAAACACTCACCCTGACGGGAGTTTCGTTGCGCTCCTTGAGCCAAGTTGAGTCCTTGGACACTGGGGAGTGCCAGTTGTAGTCTGTAGAACTTCCAAGTGGAACAACTCGCATTCAAATGGTTCGTTGTAAAGACTACAAACTAGAGAGCAAGTTTCCACGGATGGTGGTCTGAACACAAGAGTTCAACCCCCCGCCCCCGTGGCCAACTCACCTTTCAACCACCATTCAATTAACAAACCTTCTAAACAAATAACTAGTCGATGACATTTGAAGGTTGTTTACAGATAGACAATTTGCAAACATTCACTTGAATAAAATAAATGATACGAAACTCCACACGGACTTTCTCGCTCTATTGTTTAAAAATGGAGATATTTATTCAAAACTCGTAATATATGTGAAACGAAATAATATACACTAGCAAACCCAAGCATAAATTGCACTATACTTATGTAAAACATTTTTTGAGTCTCGGTTTTAGATTTCATAATTTTATTTTTAAATAATTAATGTCCTCATTTGTATAGTTGGACCAATATAAAAGATCGATATTGGCTCCACAAGGGTCAACATTTCGTATTAAAATGTCGACTTCTGGTTAAAATTTTCGACATTTTATTAGGTGTTGTAAATCTTCATGACATCGCATCGCTATTAAATTCCTCATTTACAATCATTTTTACCAATAAAAAATGTAACTATTGAGTCTAAAATGGATATAGATCATTGTTGTACAAACCTTTCTCCTAAGAGGTTTAAGGAAAAATAACATACACATTTGAGAGATTTATTTATATCTAATTACTCTATGGCATTGGAGAATTATTGCGTTAAAACTTAAGTAGTATCGCTTTACAACTAAAGCTCACAAAATTATATTAATATATTTGCTAATATCTCAGAAAAAGTTTGTTTTATAAAAATATATTGCAAATAAAAGTTTTTTTATTTTTAATAGTACTACAATTTTACAATGATAAGTTATTTAGTATCTCAAATAGTTGCAGAGATACGGAAATTTCAGATTCTGTAAACTACCCTAAAATTCATTTCCATGGAGAAATGAAAATAGTGAGTTTATTTATAATATTAATCGACGCTCAGATAAGAATTTTAATCAAAATCTTTAGAGCCAATTTTGATCAAATATATTTTTTCTCTTTTCGTACTTTATTGAATTATTCTTAATTTTAATTTTAAACGGACACATAGACAGACGGTATTGTAAAGACAACTTTTTAAATTTCGGGGGTCATGAGACGTCAACATCCATCCCTATTTGACGTTAAAAAATTTACGGTCTCAATAATTTACCTTTAGTGTTCGAAAAGTTAAGATGTATATATTTGTGTATAGCTTGAAAGTTATTGGTTTTATAAAAATATGCTTCGAATGAAATATTTGTATTATAAATAGATCTACATATTTTGTGATGATAAGTAATTTAATACCACAAATAGTTGCGGAGATATGATATAAAAAATATTATTTACCTATCAGACCAGAGTCCTTAAATTCATTTTGCCGGAATATTGGGAGTAGCCATTTTGTTTGGAATATTTATAAAAGTATTGTAATGAAATTTAATCAAAATCGCTAGAGCCGATTTTGAGAAATTCTATTTTTTTCTCTTTTTGCTCTTCAATAAACGAACCTTAATTTTAAGGTTAGATATCCAATTACAAAAATCCGTTAGGGGCAACCCTATGAAAACCCTAGATACCAAGTTTTAGCCCGATCGGTAAAAGAGTTTAGGCGCTAGCTGGAGGTACAGACAGACGAAAATTCAAAAACAAATTTTTCTGATTTGGGGGGTCGTGAAACGTCGAGATTCATCAAAATCTCGAATTCGATTTTTTTTTTAATGATCATAATACTTTCTCTACCTGTAAGATATCGAGAAAGTAGAAAGGACCTATTTATTTTATGTTTTCTTTGTAATTTATAGTCTGATTATGATAGTTTGAGGGGGTTTGGTTTATGGTAATGGGATGGATCCGCTACCTGGACCTATCTTTGTTAAATCAGGTTTATTGAAACTAAATGGCAATATTTTTGTTTTTATTCTCTAGTAAGGCCATCTTTAAAGTTAACTGTTTTTAAAAAATCCTTCTTGATAGCTATGTTTTTACTTGGGACTCGCGTAGCCATCCCCGTGGGGAGGTACTCAAGCTCTCCCCCTGACTTGGAGGCTGTGGCTCTGGTGTATAGCTTGTCTTGGTCCCCAGCCTCAGTTCTGGGACGTGCATAACGCCAGGACCTCGTGGGAAAATGTGTACGGTAAAAATCTTCGAATATATTTTAGCGCGATAACTTCAAAGCAAACTCAGCAACGATGTTTTACTAGTGTGTGTGTGTGTGTGTGTGTGTGTGTGTGTGTGTGTGTGTGTGTGTGTGTGTGTGTGTGTAATATATTATGTCCATCCTGAAATAGCCAACCCCATAGAAGTTACTAAAGTGTAAGCTTTGCCAACTTTTTGGTCAACGAGCTATTCCAGTTTTATTCTCTCGCCTTTAGAGACAATGCGGTCCATAAAATCACGTGTCGAAGCACACCCATAAACCACCGCAAGGTCTCTTTTATGACACATAGTCAGAAGGTTAGTAACATATATGTTCTCCCGACTCTTTGTGGCGAGAGGCAATAAAGCCATAGATTTTATATTTTAAAATGTTCAATGTCGCGATTCAAATATGTGAGTGAGTTTTAATCTTAGAACATCAATTTTAATGCTGTGCAATCTCAGTGGTCGAATGGTCTAAGCCTTAGGGCGTCACTCTCTCAATACACTTGTATTGCGATAGCGGGGATATGGGGGTTCTAATTCCAATAAACTGTCCTAAGGGTGGTTTTAGTAAATGGTTTTCCAATATATATATATATATATACAAAAATGCGGGTACAAATCTTCCTCATCCTTAATATAGTGGCATAATTAGTATATATGCGTGTAGCCTGAACGGGTAGTGAGTGATACTAATAAAAAAACTATGCAGCCTTTATTTTGCTGATAATTAAAAAAACTAAATAGCTTTCACCTTTGTTAAATCTTAATGAAATAAAGAGTGATACTGCAACCGTGATTGAATGTATTTTTTTTATTGTCTGATGGTTTTCCTTTATAACTTTTAAACTCGTCAATTGATCTCAATCAAAATTTTAAAGTGCAAAGGTACCAACCCACTCACAAATACTTCAATGGAGCGCCCCCCCC
>CABEEJ010000009.1:5029-51434 GCA_901482245.1 Timema douglasi | reverse complement strand
TGGCCAAAATACAAGTTACAAACAAATAGGGCTCAGACTCTGAATATAAGCGGTGGCGAAAGCGACGGTCTAATTCCCAGCCGCGATAAGCGCGTAGCATAGTCAAACTTCAAATCCAAAGTAATTTAATAATAAAGTCCAAACAGTAATTTAATGTCTTAATTCTAACCTATATCTTATTTAAAATATTTACTTTTACTATAATGGGAGACCTGGTGGTCTAGGCGTAAGGTGTCGGACATCTGTTTTGGGAGTCCGGGGTTTAATCCTCGGTCCCGGCACAGATTTACTTGATTGACAAACCCTTCCTTCACCTCTGACAAGACGTGTATTAATCACAACTTGTGAAAATGGGGGATACCAGGCCTCCACCGTGGTTCGGATCCCACGTTAAACTGTAGGTCCTCCATTTCATCTCACAATCACCCTACCATTACACATTAGCGTAAGTGCGTATAACCCAAACGGGTAGTAAGACGTGGTGCTAATAATAATTTTATTATAATCACACTAGTATATACGTTTCTTACAGACTCTTAGTAGACTATGCTATTTTTCAATAAAACCCTTGAAAAACAGTTTTGATTTCATTATCATCAATTGCTCCTTAACCCTCCCTCCTTGAAAAGAAGCGCCTTAACAAGGGGAGGGGGGTGGGCAGCGACATTTGCATCCCACCTTATGATAGGGTTTGTATCCCATCATCCTGTGACTACTTAACAATTTTCCTTCTTCGCCGTATTCACTAAGGTCTTATAGCGTCAGTCGATTGTTGTTGCACAAAACTGTCACAAGAACGTGGGATTTTTTGTGTTATTAACCCCGCCACGTCTCCTTTGTCTGTGTCATTCATATTTAATTACACTAAAGAGCTATGGATGAGAAACAGGGCTGCCACGCACAAGGGAAACGGGAAAAACACAGGGAATTTCTTGTGTCTGGATAAAACCAGTAAAACGGAGGGAATTTTGCAAAATTTAGTAAACATACTGGAATATTTATTTGGAACACTTAACTGAAAGCTTAATGGATGGATGACAAAGTAGACTAAGGAATTAAGCTCTCTGACTGTGGTATAACCCCTTAAACAAGAGTTGTGAAGCTCTTATTACCCCTTAAACAAAGAGTTGTGAAGCTCTTATTACCCCTTAAACAAAGAGTTGTGAAGCTCTTATTACCCCTTAAACAAAGGGTTGTGAAGCTCTTATTACCCCTTAAACAAAGGGTTGTGAAGCTCTTATTACCCCTTAAACAAAGAGTTGTGAAGCTCTTATTACCCCTTAAACAAAGGGTTGTGAAGCTACAGATGATTTATTTTTTCATCAATCTTATATAATATTTTTTTTAGCACCACGTCTCACTACCTGTTGAGGTTATACGAATATCTACTAGTTATACTAATGAGTTATGGAAGAAGGAGGTTGAATTTAGAGGAAGTGTACCCACATTTGGATGGAGGGAGAGGGGAAAACCATATAGGTAAAACCAACCTAACGGGACTCCAACCCCGATCTCCCTGTCATCGGCAGTCCCATCTATTGAGATAATGACGCCTTAATTGTGTATGGCCCAAAATTAATAATATAATAATTATATATATATATATATATATTAGTAAGTCTTCTTAAACCAAACTTGGATGAGTGTATTAAATATAGATTAAATGTATATTTTAAGAACAGTGTTTACTCCAAGTGTTAAATTTTTGCATCTAGTTCAACAATTTTTTAGAAAAACTATATGATGCAAAGATTACATGTTGGGAATGTTAGAAGTACTTGAGGAGGTTTATTAATTGAAATAAATATTATTTCAATGAATCTTCAACTAATAGCGTAAAAAAATCGCCAAATAATAGCAATATTCAACTAATTATGTTGTATACTTAAACGTGTATAATAAATGGAGGAAATAAATCAATTAATGTCAACTTCTTTTAAATTTATAATGACACTTCATTCACATTAATATTCAATACGAAAATCATTAAAACTGATACGAACTGAGGGGCTTCATATTTGGCCCCCGGATTTTTAAAAGATATCTGATGAAACCCCGCAATAGCCGAAACAGAACGGCCAGGTCAGAGTAGAGCAGACAGCTCATCCCTTCTCACTCCCAAGTCAATAGCTGTCTGTCCTTGAAATATGTCTCCAGTGGTTTTGGCATGTTTGTGAAGCTTATCGCCCTCACTGAAGTGGGTTATATTATTATTAGCTTCAATTTGTTACTCAGTATGAAGGTCAAGAGGGGAAGTATGGAGGAGAAGGAGGGGAGGGGGTGAGTAGTCTGAAGGGTTGTGGTAATGTTCTGCACCCGCTACTCGGAAGGTTGGTCAAGGATCACTTACAACCAGACACACACACACAGAGGCTTCTATTTTTTTTTAAATCAATTCGTTTAACTTAAGTGTCGTTAACGACTTGATCTAATGAACAGGGTATCTTAGAGAAAGTACACTCACATCAATTCAATTAGAGAGTTTACAAGACAACCACATTTTACAACCAAACTGTAGGAAAATCATCGCCGAGATAACTGGGACATCTACGTCAAAGGTGATATTTACCAACGTGAGTCCAACATTTTAGACCACGAGGACATTAGTGTGAATTACAATTCCTATTCACTATCTTAAAATTCATTCTCAGTCTTTTACCTTTAGATTATCACGCATTGTGATGGCAATTTTAGGTAAGCTTACTTGAAATTAAAAATGGGACGCCTGAATCCTCGATTCTATTAAATTCTATGATATTTATCGGAATATAGATTTATAAAAATCCTCCCCCCCCNAGGCCATGACTTGATCAAATATTTTTGAAGCACCTACCTCGGTGGCGTAGATAGCTAACGCGTTAGTTTCTTGTTGAACTATACTGCCGAGGACGGGAAGATCGAGGTTCGAATCTCTATCGAATGAATTGGGGGTGGTTTTTCCTAAATGGTTTTCCACTCTCCCTCCACACAAATGTGTATTCACTTCATCTATATTCAACCTTCCCAATTCCTAACCCATTAGTGGAATTGGTATTTAAGAGTATAACCCGAACAGGTAGTAAGATGCGGTGTAAATAGAAAAATAAATTGAAGCAATCAGTATGAAAAATAATTATAGACTTGTGTGGTTAGGAGGGTAATAAAATCACAAAAAATGACTAAAATAAAATAATATTAATTTACCAAAAGAAAAGTGTTCTCTTTGTTTTTTATGACTTAATAGACATGACAAATAAAATGGTAATTGTCAGTGGCACCAAACCTTAAATTATTTTTATTTATTTTTAAATATTTTTCACTTTTTAAATTGTTAATTCCTTAAATATTTAAGGATTTGAATTTGGATTTGAGATTTGAAAGAAAATGTTAAGATTCGAATTTAATAAATATATTATTTGAGTCATCTGTTCTTAAAATATATCCGATTTAAAGCATTGTGTGATAGTGCATTCGAAATATTGTAATAACATCAGTTACCACCCTCTTAACCTACGTGATTATACAATTAAAATATTGACATATTTATATTTTAATGGGCCGTTAAAACGCCCCACGTAACGTTTTCAATATTTAGTTGGATCTATTACTACCTATAATTAAATAAAATAAATTGTACCCTTCTGCCAGATTTTTTTTTTTAAGTTTAGTTTATGGAAACAAGCGATAATCGCGTTTACTAAGAAAATATTTTTGTCAAATATTTAACTATATCGAAGAATATTATTATATAATTATTTAAACGTCACTATACAGAGACTGTAATGCTACAATGGCGGGCATTACCGGTATTTAAAATCCATTTAAGATTTATTCATTTTTTCTTATCGTTGCCTTTTACTACCTGTTCTGGTTATACACATATATGAAAGCGACTCTAATGGGGCATTCGCTTGAAAGGAGAGCGGGAAAACCATTTTGGAAAACCACCATCAGTAGACTCGACAAGGATTCAAACCCCCAATCTCCAAATCATCAGCAGGCCAGTCTAACACGATAGTGACGCCTAAGACCGTTCGACCACTGAAGCGGGTTTGTTTCAGACTAATTTTTAATCAAATTCAATGTGAAAATGAAGCTTCTCGGCCCAAATGCGCCCAAAGGGCACATTGGGGTGTAGCCAACGATGGAGAAAGACAGTACATGACGTGTTTCTGTAATTAACCTTTGTGAATCGTAGAGCGCGCGTTACACAACAAGGCAGGCCTGCGTCGAGATGCGGTTGAAGTAAAGTTTCAGGGCGGCCACTTTAATTACTTCGTGTTTGACTGACTACTTACTCTGGGAGATTATTACAAAAACAAACTTCTTTTTTCATTTATTTGAGAATTATTAAACGTGCCCTTTCTGTACGGACTGATTATATCGGCACACGAGAATTTCTATGAACGAGAGCAAAAGATCCTACCTTTTTTTTCACGTAAGTTCAAAGGGTTCCTTTACATGCCACAATCGACATGGGATCCACGGTTTTACCCCCCTCCCCCCTCTAAAGGAAGTTGTGCTCCGTCGACCTTGACTGGGTTTGAACCCGCGAGCATTGGGTTCTGAAGCAAGCTCTTTACCCCAAGACCACCGAGGTCGAGTTAAAAACTTAGGTTACGTCTTGTTTCTTTTATTAAATATGTGCACCTTTAGTGTGATCATCCGCCTTTGTTTGCATTTATACCCCATCTACGGTAAGAATGTAGGTAAATGACAGAAAAACTTACCAGATCTACTCTCATATATCCTTCGCCAAATCATATGATCCAAGAGACCATAATTATATTGATTTTTTGTCATCGTTGGCAGTCAAAACTTCCACAACAAATAATTTGTCTTTAGTTATATTTTTAATTTAACCTTTCCTACATCTTTTGCTAGCTGTGATTTTCCACCCCTACTAACACGAATGGACTCTACGCTGCCATACCTGACTTGCTTTACGTCTCAATGTACTCTTCACCCGCTTCGGTGGCCGCATTGTCTAACGCGCTACTTTCGTAATAAACTAGACTGTTAATGACGGGGAGATCGAGGTCCGAAACTAGGTCGGGTGTACCGAGGGTGGTCTTTCAAAAAAAATTCCATTCTCCATCCATGTAAATGCGGATACACTTACTATAAATAAAAAGGTGCATAATCCCTAAAACCATTGGTATAATTGGTACATAGGCATATAATAATCCGAAAGGGTAGTAAGACGCGGTGCTAAAAAGTAAAAGCACACTCCGTTTACCTGGAATAGAATAATTCTTATTTTGACCAACTACGCTATATCCTTATCTTATAACCTGCGACATAGTGGAATATTATTAAAGGTAACCTTTCTACCTCTCACGGCTAAAGAAGGTTACACTACCTTTACCCTGAGAGGTCTTTCTTTGACCGATCTTATAAGCTTTAGCATATTTTGACCCGTCAAGGTAGTTTTGTTACCTTTCAGGGTAACCGAAGTGTAAGTTTAGCATTAAATGGGTCATTCATCCGCCCCCCCCCCCTCTCCCTCCACCTATGTTACGTAACTTTTCACTTCAAGAGTGAATGTCACCCGCCTCGGTGGCGTAGTTGGCTAACGCGCTTGTCGTGTTGAGCTCGACTGCCGAGGACGGGGAGATCGAGGTTCGAATCTCGGTCGGGTGAACTGGGGGTGGTTTTTCCTAAATGGTTTTCCACTCTCACTCCACGCAAATGCGGGTTCACTTCCTCTAATTCGCCCTTCACAATTCCTAATCCATTAGAGTAATTAGTACTTAAAGCGTATAACTCAAACGGGTAGTAAGACGCGGTGCTAAATATTATTATTATTATTATTATTAAGAGTGAATGTCATTATTACATATGGAAGTTTTTGTGATACTAAAGGATGGATTCAGATTTAATACAAACCAGAATCAGAATTTATCTGTTAGTATGTTTACTAACGATGGAAATATGAACAATAATATTGTTTTCGTCATTAGAATTTTACTAGGCTTATAATATATGAGTTACGTAGCACTTTGATGTACGCCACCCTCTCCCCATGTAACATCATGTAGACATTAGAGCTACCACCCTTCTCTCTCTCTCTCTCTCTCTCTCTTTCTCTCTCTCTCTCTCTCTCCCTCACCTCACAAAGCGTTACGTGGTTTATAGATGACCCCAAAGAGGTTGAGTTGTTCAACCCAACAAATTCTAAAATCCCTACTTAAGAACAACCCTTCTCTCAAGGGCATTATGTTCAGGGTCACGATTACAAAGGACTCTCAAAGAGTGAGAGAGAGAGAGAGAGTGGAATAAATACTTGAATTGTTCCTCCAAGAACAAAGCTCAAGAATTCTCGAGGGAAAAGGAATAGAAATGGAATGGGTGGGAGAGAAACGAATACTTAATTTTGCTATCCCACTTTCAGGACAGGTTAGACTACCCGGTTCACACAATTCCAGCACTCCACGATGATAGTATTTTCAAAACTCGTATTCATAGATCGAGTCTTAGGAACATTCAAGATTATTTTTTCCCTACTATTACGTTTAGTATTGTTTATATGAGGTATTTAACGTGTAATTTCTGAACCCACTGATTCTATCTGCACATAAGAATTTCTTTGAGCGAGGGTGAAAGGGCCTGTTAATTTTGCCGGGAAAAGTATTTTCCTTGGGATTCTTTACATACCACAATCGACATTGTACCGATGGTTTTACTTCCCCTTCGAAGGAAGTTGTGCTACGGATTGTTATCGCTCAATAAAAATAAGTTGACCTTGGCTAGGTTTGAACCCATGAATATCGGATCCCGGGGCGAGCACTTCACCACAAGACCAACTAGGTCGATTGCGTTTAATAACCGATGGGGATGAAAGGGGCCTTACAAGTGGTGTAATCAAAGTTGAAGAGGGGTGTCTAGAGAGGAGAGGAAAAAACTAATTTTATCAATTTATGTATAAAAAATATCCAAAAGAATTGCGTTTAAATAAAATATAAATCAAAGAATGAGATGATATATTCTTATGGTAGGACACTGGTAGAAATAATTTTATTAGGAAATACAAATTTATTCCTGACCCGCTTCAGTGGCTGAATGGTCTAAGACGTCATCCTCGTGTTGGATTGGCCTGCTGAAGACAGGGAAGTTGGGGTTCAAATCCCAGCTGGATCTACTGAGGCTGGTTTTTATAAATGGTTTCCGGATGTTTTATTATTATTATTAGCACCGCGTCTTACTACCCGTTCGGGTTATACGCACTTACACTAATGTGTAATGGTAGGGTGATTTTGATATGAAATGGAGGACCTACAGTTTAACGTGGAATCCGAACCACGGTGGAGGCCTGGTATTCCTCACATTCACAAGATGTCTTGTCAGAGGTGAAGGAAGGGTTTGGTAATCAGATAGATCTGTGCCGGGACCGAGGATTGAACCCCAGCCGCCAGCATAGAAGTCTGACACCTTACCCCTAGACCACCAGGTCACCCCGGATAGTTTTAATCCCTTCCTTGATATGTGTAGGAACTCGACCCCTCACCCCCCTTCTCCTACCACACACACACACACACAGTGAAGGAACTTGGCTATGGAATTAGGGGACTTGACCGCGCCCATTTTTCTTATAGGTTTGAAAAAAAAAAGATAACATTTTTATGTCCGAAATACCTCGTTAAAACCTAAAATAGATCAATAAAAAAAGTACTTTCCTCTATTAAACGTCAACTTTATGAATGACGCCATCAAACTGAAAGTTCAGTTCGGTCCCCCCATAAACTTTATTTCCCCCGGCTTCGTCGTCTGCAAATTCGCGAAAAAGCTACTAAAAGAAGCTTAATGGCACCGCAGTAAAGAAGTGGTAAAAATAACCTCAGATGAAACTACTTTTTACGAGTGATATATCAATTTTAATTAGGCTATATCGATTTCACGATTCTGGTTTATATTTTCATTTTTTAAACATACGTGATTCTTCGTGTGATCATTATAGGGGCTTACAGATAGATACACAAATGCTTTTTATTTAAATTTAATTTTTGTAAAATAGTAAAAGAAAAGTTTTCTAAGCCTTGCTTTTATATATATATGTTGGTGTTTTTTTTAAATGTAGAACCCGTGTCACTATTTAACCAGGCTATCTGCAAATATAAACTAATTGTACCCTCCCTAAAGGTTTAGAGAAGGTAACACACACATAAAGAAAGAAATACAAATAATACAGAGTTTTATTAATGAGACACATAACAGAGTACAGTATGTGACATTAAGGATAGTTCATTTGGTTTCCATTGTCTTCTGTAGTAAATATAATGTGACTGTAGAGTGTAGTATCACAACAAGTAGTTAAAGAGATACATATTAAACAGAAAACAAAACGTCCAGTTTAATGAGCCACTAGTGGTTAACTAAAACAAATTATTGTTTGGGATCAATATCCAGGATCATAAAGGCTCCCGAGAAGACAGAACAGTGGCGGGTCAATAATTATAAACATTTTGAGAAATCCCTTGTAACTGACCTCAAGAAAGAGTTCGCTCGGTTTAATGTCTGTACCCCAAAGAACACGACCACTAACCCATCAGCTTGTGCTCACTCAGATTCTTAAGAAGCCTAGCTACTTAGGCATCTGGCAATTAAACGATTAAACGCTCTATATATGGCAACTAATAGTGAGTTAACATCATAGTCACAATGGGGAGACGCTAACCTAGTCCCTCTTATACGGGGATAATTAGCCCCAGTTAGGGCAAAAAAGCTACAGCCAAGAGCTACAGTGGCCACACTCACTAACAAAACTTGTCTACAAGGTATACCCAACTAGTCCAAGTACAACGAGTGTACGACATAAGGAAGCCGTCTACACGGCTGCAAATAAACTTGCGATAACGATATAAAGGCTTCCTGAGGGCAGAACCAATAATAAGTGGTAAAATACAGGATCCCATAATAACACAATACAAGATACTTACTAGCACTTCCCACTAGTGACTCAAGACGTTCCCTTCTTGGATATTCAAACAACATCGCCAAGCAACCAATCTAACGTTAATTAGCCACATAGCCATAGTGATGGCTGTATATAAACATGTCATACTACGGATTATTCGCGCCACTCTTTGGACGTCAATTGAACTACTATGTGATCTATCACCCCACTTTGGGCGTCGATTGAAGCTACTGCGGATTAATTCCCTGATATAATGCTGTGATGATTTTATAGGTTGTCTGAAGCTCCGTGATCGAGCGCCTATCATCACTGTACAGAAAAGATACCGTTTAATCAGCTGTATATTGCTCCTTGATCGAGCACTAACTAAATCGGTATATTAATAATTAAAGAAAGATAAATGTTGATGGCTGTTATTTCACACACGGTTTATTTAAATTACACCTCGAGTGCTATATTAAATCAACTTCAAGACTGAGAAGGAAAAAGGAAGGGGAGAACAGGTGTCAGCCAATCACGTCTTACAGCAACAGTGCAGGTCAGAGTGGTCATCAAGGGGGGTAAGCGCATGCGCAGTGAGAGCAGAGAGAAAGAGGCAATACGAACCGAGTGAAGCCCCAACATTACAATTTGTTGATATGTTTGATTACTGCATTTAAACGAGATTAAGTTTATAGGCGATGACCTCGAAACACACTCACATAGACATTTAGTTCATAGGGGAGACCAATCAGTAGGTTAGTTCATGAAACATAGATGATCTCTTGAGAGGTGAAAAAGTTACATGATTGTGTGAGCTAATATCCATTAGCTCGGCACATAATAAGATAAGGACGAAGAGCGGCTACTCAAAGAAAGTGCACCCACATTTACGGGGAGAAGGAATTATTAAATCACAGTGATTGCTAACGTGTAGAAAACCAGCCCCAGTTCACCAGGCGGATATTTAAACCTTGACCTCAGCGTCATCAGCAATCCCGAATATTACAAGCGTCTTTGGCAGCGTGACCAACATTTGTGGTGAAACCTCTAAATATGAAGCTCTTGATATATATATACACACACATCGCCATTTATGATCTTAACATAGATTTAATTAGTGCTTTAACCAGTGAACTTAAAAAAATCCTCAACTCTATAAAGCGAAATAAAGTTTTAAGCTTATACTTTGATGTGTAACCTCTATTTATTTATTTAAAAATAAAAACTTAAGGGATTTAGAGTGTGTGCCATTTTTTAGTGTGTTCAAGCAGTTTGATATTTAAAATTATATCAAAGGCTTCATACCAAAATGAAGTATCACCCAGGCCAAAAACTTTCTTGCTTGAATGAATCACAGGATTTGTAGGAAATTACAAAAGTTCAGACGTTTTGTGCCTTTTGTGCAAATCTCCAGTTAATACCTTTTTTTATTTAGTAGAGATTTCAACAACTTTCTTTGACGTCGAGAACCCTTTCATAATAGCAGCGTCAATGCATTCGCCGAACGAATAGTGTCATTTATATCAGAGCCTATATATATATATATATACACACATACAGGATGGCCATAATTCCGGACACATAGGCAAATACAAAGACACACAAATATAGGCAAATACACGCGCTTAGACTTGTTTTTAATACAGCAAAACATAAAAATACATAAAAAATGTTAGGACATTAAATTACATTATATTGCATGTTCATTGTTTTGCTTCTCAACTCGGTGACTATNGTGTGTGTGTGGGGCCACCATGTGTATATATATATATTATTCAGACTACCTGGTTTCAGTATAATTAGGTATATATAGCGAGAAAGAGACTATATATATATATATATATATATATAGTGGAACCTCGGTAATCCGAACTAATTGGGAATTTGTGACTAAAGCCTGTTTGGATTAGCAAAATCTCGTATTAAGCGGAAGACACGAGTATTTTCATAAATTTTAAATTACAGGTATTTTCAGATACAGGAAAACACATTTGGTTAACTACAACAGGTAAATATTAATTGGCATTTATTATCACTACTTTCTTACATTTCTCTTTTAACTCTTAAGTTTATTATCAATAAAATATATTTCACTTGACCTGGTTTGGTGGATTTATTCTTTTCTCCCCCGTTTTTCCAAAATATTGTGTTCAAATTATCAGGAAGTTCGTGTTATCGGGGTTTGGTCTAACTAGGTTTTACTGTATGTATATCTATAATAGGACAGTTAAAATATTAGATTAGCAGTGTTAAAAGTTATTATTGTTAGTTGAATTATGTCTTGTCGTCAATGTTACAATAAAAATGTAAGCGTTGCATTTTTTTGTTTTTTTTCAGGGACATCAAACCAGATAATATACTTTTAGACGAAGAAGGTGAGTAAATAAAATAAGCTTTACTGTTAATTTATTTTACAGTTATATAAAAGGAAGGTTTTTAAGTACCACTACCTTCTATACTTACAGCTCTCACTAGGGTAAAAAATATACCGGGTAGTGACATTAAAAATGTTTGGTACCTACTTAAAATAATTATATAGAAAAACTAATAAATTTTAAAAAAAAATCCCGTAACCTTGTGAACGTGTATAAAGATGTCATTCTCGTATTTTCTGATTAGTTGTCGACAGAGAGGTCGGGGCTCAAATCTTTGCAGGATATATAGAGATTTTTTTTCCTATACCGTTTTAAACTCTCCTTCCTCGAAAGTGCGGGGACATTTTCTCTTAATTACATCATCATAAATCCTACTCCATTATTGTAAATGTGTAGGCAGTTCGGACGGGTAGTAAGACAACAAAAAATGTAATTAATAATCTGACCAAGAATGACAGTTCCTATCATGGTAGGTTTCACCGTGGAACTCCCCCCCTCCCCCTGAATGATGTTTTCTATCCTACCCAGGCAACTGCTGGTACAGTATCTTAAAATGCAGCATTCCTATTTTGTTCCTTTAAGATAGTGATATAATACATTTTTTGTTTGGAGGAGCCCGTAAAATCTCGGGGATCCCTTACCAAGCTGACACATTAAGTTCTACAAAGGTATACTATAAAATATACGTGTGATACAACTTAATGTTGGTAAATAATAGTTAACTAATACTTTTGAACAAAATATTTCAAGAGTGAGTATTTATTGCCTATTTCGAATTACTAACTTCACTTTCAACATTATTACCAATAATCTGTTCTTAATTTCATAATATACCTTTACATTATTTAAAATTGTGGGCAGACCAAAAAAAGAAAGCTTTTGAAAATTCTTGTACAACCCCTGACACGATCTCGTGGAACCCTGATTGAAAAAAACTGTCTTAAAATACAATTATTAAAAAAAATGAGGCTACATGTTTACATGTTCGATTATATAACACGCAATCGGCCTATATTATTTACACACATCTTAAGCCCTTTCACACCCGCCTCGGTGGCCGCATGGTCTAACGTGCTACTCTCGTGTTAGACTATACTGCCAAAGACAGGGGGATCGGGGTTCGATCCCAATCGGGTGCACTGAGAGTGGTTTTACTAAATGGTTTTCACACTCTCCCTCCACGCAAATGCAGGTTCGCTCATTCTAAATTAAACCTTATTAATCCCTGACACATTAGCGTAATTAGTACATACGCGTACAACCCGAACGGATAGTAAGCCGGTGCTAAAAAAAATTTTTTTAATGCGTTCGCGGTAAGTTTGGCACTTCCCGACGGTCGAAAATCTTCTTTAAAAAATATTGTTATGTAAGCATTCATCAAAAAGATATGTTTTGTAACCTGTAGACAAGAGATTTCAAATGAATCTTTTTTTTTATAAAAGTGACTTAACATATTTTCAAGACCTATGAAATTTAAATAACTTTATAACTGTCTGGAAAGGCCGACATTAATTTGAACGGACTATAACAAATAATAAGTAAGGTGACGCTACACATGTGGCATTCGCCGAATGTCAAATAGTCGACTCCTCCCGAACTATTTGCTAAACTGTCTGTATAATTACACACACGTGCCTTTTTGTCGAACCTCATAGTTAACAAGCTAGCTGTCGGAACATTCGTGCTAACAGCGGGGAATTAAATGGTCAATAATCGCGAACCACCCGCTTCAGTGGTCAAACGGTGAAAGTGTCACTCTCGTATTAAACAGACCCGCTGAAGATGGGAAGATCCGGGTTTTTAATCCCGGTCGGGTTTATTGAGGGGTGTTTTTCCTAGATGGTTTCCGACTATCCTTCCACGCAAATGCGGGTAGATTACTTTTAAAATGAGCTCTTCTTCATCACTACCTTATTACTAGAGTAATTATTATATATGCGTATAACCTGAACAGGTAGTAATTAATACGCTTTGATAAAAAGAATTGCGAACCATAAATTGCTGCAGATTTTCTTTAACTTTATTCGGACAGGTTTTGAACGTTGCCTTTAAAGAATGTCTTTTTTCTTTCTAAGATCGTTAATACTACGCTATTTTTTTTTTACCTGTTCAGGTTATACGCATATTTAATAATTACGCTAATGGGTTAGGGATGAGTAAGGTTGGATTTAGAAAAGTGTATCCGCATTTGCGTAAAGTTATAGTGCACATCCAGTTAGTATAAACCACTCTCAGTGCACCCGACTGGAATTCTAGCCCCGATCTCCCTGTTATCAGCAGGCTTGTTCATTGCGATAGTTGCGCCATAGACCATGCGGCCACCGAAGCTGGCCGATAGGCTGGATACCATATAACGGGCTCTTTTTCCATAGAGGTTCAAAAATTGCAAGACCAAGTCGTCGTACCGCTCCATTTCCACAGCAAGTACGATACTCTTTTGGCAAACCAAGGCACGCAATAAGACGAATGAGTGTTCGTGCACTTTGATGCGTGAGAGATTACCTACGACTGCAGGTCCACGAATTCCGAACATTCGTTATAACTCACCCATCAACAATACGAGGTATTGGCCAAATTACAAACATTTGTTAAGCTTTATTCACACATTCTCAGAAAATAGAAAGCAGAATCTGCCTCAGTGACTCAGCAACTCACACGTTGTATGTTGAAACATGATACAGTGCAACGCTAATTTAAAACAGCTGATTATCAACATATTTTATTTTCTAGTGGATACACATATCTCTTAGATCATTATTCTGACAGATGTTTTCAAATTATAAAGCTGTGTCGTGGCACAATCCAACACATCAATAAACACGCTTTACATTAACGGGTTATTTAAAATCTCCTCACAATAACCAACGAAGCTGTCTGATCGCTGTTAGCTCTACAGCGCATGCGTGGTCATATGCACACGTGCACTGATTTGAGATGTTTTTTCCCCCGAGATTTGATTGTTTCTCCTGTGCCTAAGCTCTCAATCAGAGCGGACAATGTAGAGATGAGTTGAACTTAGCAGAACAGCTCGCGTCGATGAGGCGGAAATTTTGTGATTGTATTAGAACTCATCACGTGACCACGTTTCTTTTCTGCGCTTGTTTTTCGGTGAACGTGTGAATCCACATTTACTTTGGATCCCCTGAATGCAGTGTGTGTGGCTCCGCATTTAGATGGGAGGTTATATTAATAGGAAGTACAACCACATTTGCGTGGAAGGAGAGTGGACAACTATTTTGATAAATAAAAAAACTACCCTCAGTACACCCGACCGAGATTCGAACCTCAATCTCCCCGTTATCGGCAGTCTGGTCTACTGCGAAAATGGCGCGTTGGACCATGCAGCCACCCAAGTGGGTCTAATTATTATTATTATTATTATTTTAGTAGAAAGGTTGGTTTAACTGACAATAGAAGGCCTGAGTTCGATACGTCGAAACACCTGTGTATATATGAGTTGGTTTGTATCCGCGCGGAGCGGACACGTGGGGAAATACCATAATGCGTTCATAACACTGGTACACCCCTTTTATAAAAAGTAGGAATCTATTAGGAATGAGTTTTAGTAACTATTAATATATTATTTTTTTGTGATCAATATTGATAAAACCCGCTTCAGTGACCGAATGGCCTAACCTTTAAGACGTCACTCTCGTGATAGACTTTAGTGCTGATGACGGGAAGATCAGGGTGCTAATCTCGGTCGGGTTTACTGAGTTGTTTCCCCTAAATGGTTTACTAATATATATATCTCTCTCTCTCCGTGTAAATGCGGGTGCACTTCCTCTAATTTTGACCTTTCTCACTCCTAATCATTAATTAATTAGTCTGTATAGCCGATAAAACCTGGCGGTATACGCTATATTATTATTAGCACCGCGTCTTACTACCCGTTCGGGTTGTACGCACTTACGCTAATGTGTAATGGTAGGGTGATTGTGAGATGTATTGTGAGATGAAATAGAGGACCTACAGTTTAACGTGGAATCCGAACCACGGTGGAGGCCTGGCATTCCCCACATTCACAAGATGTATTGTGAGAGGTGAAGGAAGGGTTTGGCAATCAGATAAATCTGTGCCGGGACCGAGGATTGAACCCGGACCCCCAGCACAGAAGTCTAACACCTTACCCCTAGACCACCAGGTCATGTTATATGCTATAAAAAACATTTTAAAATCCCACCTTATAATGTACAGATCTTCCGAAAATTATGTTTACTAATTGTATCCAATATAAAAACAACTTTGGGTTTTCTGTGTCTACATTTCGTTGATTTGTAACTCTATGTGTGTTAGTAATTTAGTGGGTATTTCCTTTATTTGATAATTACTCCAATGGATAGGCATTAAGAAAAAAATCATTTTAGAGGCAATATACCCACGTTCGCGCGGAAAGAGAGTGAGAAACTATTTAGGGAAAACCGCTCGAGTAGACCCAACCGGTATTCGAACACCGATCTCCCCGTCATCAGCAGGCTAGTCTAGCCACTGAAACGGGTGTAAACTTAATTGCTAGTCTAAATCACAGGGTTTATAGTAAAGTTCAGACTTTTTATGAGTTTTGTGTGGAACCACATTCCAAAAATGTTGTTTCTTACATACCTCTACCCCTTTTCTATGACATCGGGGAACCTCGTCATAATTGCATCCATATATTCGTTTAAAGTTAATTAATTATATATTGCTCAACAATTCATATTGTAGGAAAGAAGGGCGTAAACCTCAACACCTCCATTCTACCCTTCTGCAATGAGGGCGTAGATAGCGGGGAGGATGTAGAGAAGGGGATACCTTAGGAACGTGAGCTAAGGGATGTGTTAATACACTTTTTATAACACAACGCCATTTTTTGGCCAAAAGAAATAAAACATTATTTTACCAGTAGCATGTAGTTTAATTTTCTTCACGGGGTGACCCCAACAGCTGTTGAGTAACATATCTGTCAAGGGTGTCCTGGAATTTAATGACAACCTTTTCTATTAATTTAAAAAGTGTTTAATCTAATTCTACTATGCACATGACCGATATTCAACAACTGTAAAGGTCACCATATGAAGAAAATTAAACACAATGCTTATATTGGAACAATATTTTATTTATGTTGGACAAAATATGTTTTGATATAAAAACAGCAAAAAGCACTGCCTCTTTTCCCTACACCCCCCACCTTAATGATCCGCTACAATATACCTGCGACTGTCCCTGTTTGTAACTCCTTGTTCAAGTCGAGGACGTAGTAGGGCGTGTCCATAGGGTGGAAGCTGTCCCAAGAATGAACAATGACTTCTCTAAGGTTTGAGGCACTATGTGTGAGTCCCTGCATTCAAATCGTCCCCCCACCCCACCATCTTCACATCACTGGCTCACCCACTAGCACTGGCTACTTGTAGGGTCTAGTACAAGGGAAGGTCAAGGATCACCACCCACAGTGAGGAACGTGGTTAATTTTTCTTCTTCTTTATTTTAGCACTACGTCTTAGTACCCATTCTGTTTATACGCTTATGTACTAATTACACTAATGCTTTGAGGGATTAGGAAGGTTATATTTAGAAGAAGTGTACCCAAAATTTGCGTGTAGGAAGAGTGGAAAACCAATATGGGAAAAGCATCCTCAGTACACCCGACCGAGATTCTAACCTCGATCTCCTCGTCATCGAGCGCCTGGTCTAATGTGAGAGTAGCGCCTTAGACCACGTGGCCACCGAAGTGGGTAATTAAAGCGTACTTGAAAGGATATATATACACACACACATACACACACAGAATGTACCGCAAAATGTGGGATCCTCTTCAGCGGTGGACGGGAGACACAAAGCAATGAAAAAAGTTAATATAAAAATGTGTCTCATTTGACCTTGTGTATCGCCGCTTCTCCTATTTAATGGAAGAAGAGACGAATACATTTACAACTAACTATATTTAATGAAGGATGGAAAGGATCAAACATAAGAAAGATGTACAAGTTCAACAAATCAGTTTATTTGAATTCAAACAAGACGAAACAATGACAAATGGCTAGACGAGATCCTATTCAAAGCATTCCATTGTTTATTACAGGAAATTAAATCTGTTATTTTAGACATTGTTATCCCAATAGGGAACGTTAGATGTGAATCACTTTGGTTGGACCCGCAACCATATCAATTATGGTTGTGTCTATATTATAAAGGGGTGTAACTCGTTAAAGTAGAACAAACACACATTCTAACACGAAGGTGCATCTGACTCAACACAACGGCAATTTAAATTGAAAACAATTATTAATGTAAGGTTAAGCAACAATACATAACACCACTCCTGCCTTGTGGCTACTAGACTTTATCCTAATGAATATCTAAAATAATAATAGTTAATAAAACCTAATTCTAGAAAGTCCTAGTTTAAAAAGTTACAACGTTGGTAGTTAAATGAGCTATTTAGGTGTCATTTTTTATTTCAGAATATGATATCTAGATGGAGGAATAATCCTCACTAAAAGCATAAATAATATCTTTGGCTATTTGATTCCTATCTAGCATGAGTTAACTCCTTACTGAGTTACGAGATACAAAGGTTAAGTTCCTGGAAGAGGAACTATAGGTTTACAAATAGTTAATGGCGAGCTACCAGGAATCTAGGGGGTAAAGATAATATGGCCGGTCTATTCCTCATTAGTATTGCCTGGTCTTTCTATAGTATATTTAAATATCCACGCAAGTCTGAACACAGACTGTAATAACAGCAAACAGTTAAACATTAACTGATTAAAACGGTGCCTGAAGGGGGCCGGACAGAATAGACAAAACTACGTGGGCCACTTCTCTGGACAAGTAGTGTACCCACGAGTTGAGCACCGTAAAAAAAAGGGTACAACAATGTAAATATTAGAAAGTGGGATCAGTCAAAGATCCGACTAGGTCATGGAACAAAACTCTAGATAACCTGATTTCCACCAATATTGGATATAAAGATTTAAACTATCCCGAACATGGCCATTCAATATAGGGCGTCAGGTTATTGCCCAGGTATTTAAGATCATGTCTACATCGTGATCACCGCTTGCTTAGTCCACTGTTCCTTGGTTCACTTTCAGGCAGTTCCTCTAACAAATGGTTACAATATAATACAAAAATGTGAAGCGAGGGATGGCTGTTTTATACAAGATGCACTGACGTATTATGAAAGGGACGTCCACCAGGAAATGGGAGGGGGGCGAGTTTGCAGAATTGAGAAGAAATACAACTAGCGCTAGGAGACGGCGCTGAGCACAACACAGAGAAGTGACTCGTCATTACTGTTTGGTCTCTCAAGCGTCCAAGATGTCCTTATGTTGTAGCTCCAAGAAGTGTTTGAACAGTCAGCTGGGGCACTTTCCTCAAATTTGGGCGTTTTCAGCAACATGATTTCACCGTCTTGGTCTAGGTCTTGCATTTATAGTGATAATCTTATATATAAGATATTTTGAGTGTACTTTCTAACTGGCAATTAGCACTTTACACTTGTTTCCAAGTTACAGTCGTGTTTGTACTCTAGTAATGTAGAGCTGCTTAACACTATATATGAAATATTCTAAAAATTGAAAAATGACACTTGGACACGGGAATCGAAACCGGGACCTTTGGCTTAGTACGCCAATGCTCTAACCACTGAGATATCCAGGAATCGTCCCGTGCTCTGTGATTAGAGCATTGGCATACTAAGCCAGAGGTCCCGGGCTCGAATCCCGTGTCGAGGTGTCATTGTTCAATTTTCAGAATATGATATCTTGATGGAGAATTCCTCAATAAAAAGCATAAATGATAACTTCGGTTATTTGACTATAGGAAGTGCTCAAAATGACCAACTTCGGCCTGAAATAAAACGTATTTTTGAAAGAGTGCGGAATCCTATGACATGACTATATCTATCCTGGAACTAGAAAGGTACGTCTTCCACAGACTCTCCACCTAAAATCTAAATCCTATATATAACCTCCTCACGTCCAACTTTCCGAGACGTCGTCTCTCTGATAATGTTGTTAAGTTACCTTGGCAGCCGGCTCAACGGATTATCTCTTTACCTAATAATGAATCAATGATGGAGGTAGGACACGAGTGGTCCGGGGGTAGCACTATAACCGGGAGGCCCCGGGAATAAATCACTCAAGGGTATTTAATGTTTGAAAAAAATATCATCAGTTAGGCATGGGTAAATGCTATAAACTTAAGGTGGGATTTACGGGAAGCGAGTAAAAGGTAACTTTTTTTGCTGTTATTATAACAATTTTTTTTTTGTTTTTTGGTCAAAATAAATCAAATAGTTCTCCACTAGAAAAATTGAACATAATTTTCATCACATGGTGATATCAACAGTTGTTGAATATTTGTCAAGGGTGTCCTGGAATACAACTTTTAATCTTAATTTAAAAAAGTTTATTTACTAGTGTTGCTACTCTTATGGCAGACAAACTTTTTATTTTATTAACATATAAAAAACCCGCCTCGGTGGTGTAGTTAGCTAACGCGCCAGTCATGTTAAGCTCGACTGCCGAGGACGGGGTGATCAAGGTTAGAATCTCGGTCGGGTGAACTGGAGGGGGGGGGGTTCCTAATGGTTTTCCACTTTCCCTCCACGCAAATTCGGGTTCACTTCTTCTAAATTCAACCTCCCCAATTCTTAATCCATTAGCGTAATTAGTACTTAAGCGTATAACCCGAACGGGTTGTAAGACGCAGTGCTAAATAATAAAAAATACATACAAACAAGATATTTTTATATCATACGTTTTTTGAGAAGTATCATGTCGTGGAGTGTTTTCCAGAGCAATCAGAGCTTGTTAAAACTGTATCTGTGATATGTTCTCCCTCCTTATGTCCACATTTGACCAATCATGTACAGACTCAGCTATACATTACTACCATCGGTAGTACATTCCCGTAGGCACACGGCTAATGAGAGTTCTAACGGAGGATGAATGCAATCTGCAGAACAATTTAGGGCCGCACCTACTCCTTATTATTTTTGTTTTAACACCACGTCTTACTACCCGTTCTGGTTATAAGCCTATGACTCTAATTTATTAGACATGATTAACGTTGAATGTACAGGAAGTGTACACAGATTCGTGTGGAGGGAGAAAAACAACCCGACCTAGAGTCGAACCTTGATCTCCCCGTCATCGGCCGTCTATTCTGACACGATAGTAGTGCAAAAGGGTTGGTCAACCGTGGCAGACACGTCACACGCGATAAAACAAAGATTGAAGGAAAGAGACAGAGAAATATAATTTAATCTGAAAGTGCAAGGAAACGGAGAGTGGTATAAGTCTAAAATAAAAAATAAGGAATAATGCATTTTTAAAGAGCATTTCATCTTAATTTATTTTTTAAATCGTAACCAAACACCCTCTATAAACACATTGAACACCATTTCAAATTGTATGTCTAGGCCTGTACCGGAGATAAGAAAAAAAAAGCGATCTGGTCGAAAAAACAAAAAAAAAGCAGAGAAAAAAAACGACGGGGTGTGGTTTGTTGGTTCAAGAGGGGGAGAAGGGGTGTAGTTGGTAGTGTTGGTCACAAAGAAGGTAGGAAGCAGCGGTCGCGAAGAGAACCCAGGATAAACTCTTTTATCCGGTGCTTTGTATCATCTCGTCACCAGTGTGTTTGATTATGCACGCGTGCGCGCGACCAAACTACATAACTAATTTTAGGTGTCGTATCGTTTTAGGGTGAAACGAAGCAAGGTTTTATAAACAACAACAAAAACGGTAGAGTCGTTTGTGGGCTAATTTCTCTGTTTAACTCGAAATAGTTTAATTTTACTTTTAATTGGTTTTTCCGGCACGGTCGCTTTGGACTTCCGCTCTGAAAACAGACGTGAAACCCTAGATATAGGGTGGTTCAAGTTAGTTGTAACTTCTAATTTGTTAAAAACTTTGTGCCTATTTTTTATAGTTCACTACTTTTTTACGCATCATATTTCTATCCGTTATATACTAACCACGCTAATAATTTTAGGGATGGGGAATGTTATATTTATAGGAAGTATACCCGCATTTCCGTGGAGGGAGAATGGAAAACCATTTTGGAAAAACCACCCTCAGTACACCCGACTGAGATTCAAGCCTAGATCTCCCCGTCATAGGCAGTTTAGTCTAACGCAAGAGTAGCGCCTTAGACCATGCGGCCACCGAAGAGGGTTTATTTTACTATTCCTTCAATTAATACACTATGGCTACTAAATCATGGGTCTTTCACTTTTTTCTTTGCCATAGTCCCCTTTGGCCATCTGGGGAAACCTATGGACCATTCCTCTTTATATGTATTTTAAATGCATAAAATATAAGAGCTAGGACTGCGAATTAATCCAATTATATCTTGATACAGTTATAGAAAATTTGATGACAAAATCACAGAACATCCGCTTCGGTGGCCACATGATCTAAGGCGTCACTCTCGCAATAGACTATACTGCCGATGACGGGCATATGGAGGCTCGAATCCCTATCGGGTGTACTGAGGGTGATTTTCCCTAAATTGGTTTCCACTCTCCCTCCATGCAAATTTCGGGTACACTTCCTTTACATTTAACTTTTCTTATCCCTAACACACTAGAGTAATTAGTGCATATGCGTACAACCCGAACGGGTAGTAAAAATTATACTTAGCACCGTGTCTTACTGTCCGTTCGAATTATACGCTTAAGTACTAATTACGCTAATAGATTAGGAATTGAGAAGGTTGACTACAGAGGTAGTATACCCGCATTTTCGTGGAGGAAGAGTAGAAAACCATTTAGGAAAAACAACCACCAGTTCACCCGAGCGAGATTCGAACCTTGATCTACCCGTCCTCGTAAATCTAGCTCAACACGAAACCAGCGCGTTATCTAACTATGCCACCAAGGCGGGTAATATGTATTATTATTATTATTATTATTATTATTATTAGCACCGCGTCTTACTACCCTTTCGGGTTATACGCACTTACGCTAATTGTGAAATGGTAGGGTGATTGTGAGATGAAATGGAGGACCTACAGTTTAACGTGGAATCCGAACCACGGTGGAGGCCTGGCATTCCAATATGTAGTAAAACGCGATGCTAAAATAAAGTCA
The DNA here is from genome assembly GCA_901482245.1 of Timema douglasi. Lineage (NCBI taxonomy): Eukaryota > Metazoa > Arthropoda > Insecta > Phasmatodea > Timematidae > Timema > Timema douglasi. The sequence continues at coordinate 29,107 of CABEEJ010000009.1, read as the reverse complement.
CAGATACACTCCGTTTACCTTGGTGGACTGCCCTATGGCCCTATCTCATGAGCTGCGCCACAGTGGAAGATTGCAAGGTAAGCTTGTTACCTCTCAGGGTAAACGAAGAGCACTTCTGATACTGTGGTTTGTTGGCTGCATTCATAATTGAAAGAAATGATAAGTTTCTGTTAGAGGTGATTTTAAATAAAGGTGTAATTTTGTTCCCATCTAATTTCAAGGACCCCAGGTAAAGAATCCTCGTACTTGAGCTTGATTATAATCAGGAAGTTGAACTGAAAATGGAATGTGTGTGTGTGTGTGTGTGTATATATATATATATATATATATATATATATAAATAAATAAAGAGGGAGAGTTAGTTTAGGTTGGTGACCTGGTGGTCTAGGGGTAAGGTGTCAGACTTCTGTGCTGGCGGTCGGGGTTCAATCCTCGGTCCCGGCACAGATTTATCTGATTTCCAAACCCTTCCTTCACCTCTGACAAGAAATCTTGTGAATGTGAGGAATGCCAGGTCTCCACCGTGGTTCGGATTCCACGTTAAACTGTAGGTCCTTCATTTCATCTCACAATCACCCTACCATTACACATTAGCGTAAGTGCGTATAACCCGAACGGGTAGTAAGACACGGTGCTAATAATAATAATAGTTTAGGTTAGTAAAAGCTCTTATCGGTTCCTAAAGGTTCTTACGTTTTATATATAAAAAATAATAATTGTATTTGATGCCCTTCTTTCTGAAACTTAATTTTATTTTGAAAATGAGATTTCCCCTTTTCTCGGGAATATTTGTGAGATAAGAGTATTTATTTTCCAAGGGGTTTATATAGGTATCAATGAGCACCTAGAAGTAAATGCTAATGAGTTCAGTTTCTTGAGGAATGGTGTAGAGTTTTCTCAGTCTACTCCTTAGGCTAAGAGCTCAGGATGATGTATTTAGCATTGAGTGGCAGCAAACATATCTAAGAAGAGAGAGTATTGAAAAATGAGAAGCTTCCCAGTTGTGCAAGCAGTCTAAGCTAAGTATAAAACAAAAGTTTAAAGTGTGATTCTTAAAAGTTAAACAATTTGAAGTTAAACAATCTTGATCTATTCATTTAAAAATGAAATCCATTCTTCTTGTTTTAATTTGCGCAGACATTTCAATAATTTTCTCCTTGATCTCTTGATGACAATTGAGGAAATCTTTCTCCGTTGAAAATATTGCAAGTACATTTAGTCTTTCTGTTAAATAAAAGAACCGAAAAAAATGAATCAAATAGAATAGCTGGAAGTAGAATAATAATCTAATTCTACACTCTTCTACACTTTATCAAATTCAAGAATATGGTACACGGTTTTTAAGCACAACACACGCTGAGTAAAAAAAACTTCCTTCCACCATCACACCAGAGCCGGCAACAGTTCTCTCTCTACCTGGCAGTCCCACCTTCCTCCCCACCTCCTTCCTATGTGCGCATGCGCACAACAGCCAAACACCACGTCGCTGGCACTGTGAAGCGCACAGTTCCATACAAAGATTTTTGAATATTTTTCATAAACTGGGGGATGGCTACTGAAGTACTGACATTAAGCTTAAGGAATGTATATTGTACTAAAAAAATAAAGAAAGAATTAAAGAAAAAAGGACACATTATATTAAATGTTATCGATAATACCAAGTGGAAATAGGGGCTTCTGCAGTTCCGCTGTGCGTATACACGAGCCGCCACTGGGGGTGAAGAAGTGTAGGCGAAAATTGTTAATATTTTCACTCTGCTGACAGATATCAAGTAAAAAGTCATTCATAATTAATGTTCATTGTGTTTAATTCAGAAGTGTTTTTATAGTTTTATTAATAAGTAATTATTTGATGGATGGCGTGAAATAAATATTACCCAGTGCAGATTTTTTTGACATGGAGAATGAGTGAGTGACACATCAAAAATATTATTAATGTGGTTCTTAAGATAATCAGAACCGGAACATAATTAATAACCGAAAAGAATAGGAACTTTTATTTTCTAGAACAGGAAACTATAGCGATTATAATGTACTAATATCCACGAATGAATGTTCTTCTGCATAAATCTCTTCTTGATAGCCATTCTCAACCCCGGACAGGACCCAACCAGGGTAGTACAGCACCCAGGCAGGGTAGTACAACACCCAGCTAGGGTAGTACAGCACCCAGATAGGATAGTACAGCACCCATACAGGGTAGTACAGTACCCAACAAGGTAGTACAACACCCAGCTAGGGTAGTACAGCACCCAGCTAGGATAATACAGCACCCAGACAGGGTAGTACAGCATTAGCCAGGCATCGTTTCGTAGCGCAGTTTCTTAAAACAATTTTTTGCCAAAACGAATAAAATATTTTTTTCAGAAAAAAACATAAGAGTTTAATTTTCTCAACATGGTGACATCAACAGTTGTTGAATATCTGTCATGATCAAAATGGCATTAGATGAGAATTTTTTTAAATGAAGAGAAATATTGTCATTAAATTCCACGACACCCTTGACAGATATACATTAACAATTGACCCGAAATTTAGTTTAACAGTGATTATAAAGTGATATTGGATGAACCAGTGATACAGATTATCAGTGATATTTATTTTGCATCGCCTTTAAAGCCCACGGGTTACAGAATCACACGATATACAAACTGACTTAATCTAGTACAGTAATTGTAATTCAACATACACCACCATAGCGCATATAGGTAGGCATATACACTAAATATATAGCACGATGAATTCTTACACAAATAGCCTTGAAAGTTCATGGCTACCCGACCTCAACTCGCAATTCAACTCTATCCCGAGACTCTTCCAGCCAATCCCTAGCCTGACACCCAACCTCCTTCAAATATATTTTAACATTATCCTCTCATAGACGTCTCGGTCTACTACGGTATCTTCAGGTTTCCCAACAAAAATTTTGTATACACGCCTGTGATCGTCCATACGCGCCACATGACCACCCCACCTCAGCCTGCACGCCTTGATTATCCTCATTGTGTGGAGGACGCACAGAAGCCACGAAGATCTCTATAGCCACTGTTAGTAACCGGCCTCGTGGTGTCAGTGCACCTGGCTATGAGTCTAGGAGTCCCAGGTTAGGTTCCCGGCTGGTTCTTTGGGTACTTTTCCCGAAAGGGGAAATATCACAGCGATCACCTGGGTTTGGTTAGTTAGGTTTAAGTATTTCCACTGGTCCCACGCCCTCATACTCAAAATCACCATCACCTCATCTCATCGGGAGGTGGAAAGAGCCTCCACTAAACGTATGTAATATTAGTACATTCGGACGTCACCTGGGCAACAGTACATTAGTACTGACTAGTCTTTCCCCAAACTGAGCTACGAGTGATTTAGCCCAGACGCGCATTATTATTACCATTGTTATTTAACTAAACTTGCTCGGACACACGCGCATGTATTTGTATCAAGCAGTGATACCAGTCACTTCCAAGTGTTGTGGGTCAGGGGTTCATACCCCGATAAGAAGTTGATGGGAAAGAGGACTTATTGAATAGCCGCCATAGTTCTTAAAGTCTTAGCTAAAGAAAGGGAAAATACAGACGTCGTCATTGGCTGATGTATACCTCACCAGTCTGTTATTTCAAAGGAAAATAATACGTTTCTTTCAACCAACGAATCGATACAGTTAAAGGTGTGCTATCCATACCGGCTACTTGTTACTGTTGGAACCGGACTGTCGGTGTTGTTCGCTCATTACTGCCTGTTTGTTACTGTTGGATCGGACCTTTGGTGTTGTCCGCTCATTACTGTCTGTTTGTTACTGTTCCACTAATTACTCTCTTATGTAATGATCGGTGTAAATATAATGGTTATTATATGCGTTCATTATTTCCTAGCTGATCATATTAGTTTAAATATGTGGATACCATGGATAAATAGTAAAACTGGCCCAACAAAAAGTAAAATATTTAAACTTTATTTTTCAAATATTCTAAACGTTAAAATCAAAAATAGACCAATATAACACATTCAGTCCGATTCTACATCTGAATTAAATCATAAAGCTTTGTTTTTATTAGCGCGGTGTCTTACTAACCGTCCGGGTTATACGCAAATTACTCTAATGTGTTAGGAATGAGGAATGTTGAATTTAGAAGAAGTTTACCCTGCATTTACGTCGTGGAAGAATGTAAAACCATTCAAGAAAAACCATCCGACGGAATTTCAAACCCCGATCTCCCCGCCATCGGCAATAGTGTATTGCAGGGATAAAGTCCCGGATCAACGTTTAAAATTAGCGTGTAACCGAATGGGTATTAAGATACTGTGCTAAAAAACTTTCACCCTTATTAAGTGTTAAACTAGACTGTGGAAGATGGTTAGATCAGGGTTCAATACCAGTTGGGTGCATTGAGGATGATTTTTCCTAAATGATTTTTCGCTCTCCCTCCACTATCAAAGTTCCTGCGATCATCCATCATTTCTCCTCTCCCGAACGGGTAGTAAGACGTGGTGTTAAATAAAATATTAAATAAAAACTTACCAAAAGTCCTGCGATCATCCATCATTTCTCCTTTATAATATTGCTTCTTTTTTTTATTTGTTTACATCTTGCTTGGATCCAATATTTACTCATGTTCCCATCTTTCTAGAGGAAAAAATAGAATAAATTAAATGCATCTTTTCATAAGAAACTATTTAATTTTCTTACAATATCACTGATAAAAACTGATCAAGGTTATTTTGGTCACACTCAAATATTATTTGAGGGTACTTGATAAATTTGCGCGTTTAAAATATTCTTATGAAATCAACTTTTAGTGACTATGTAGTTTTCCTACGCGAGCGACTGGTCCATCGCGATCAACTATACCTGCCTTAGCCGTTTGACCACCTAAACGGGAAACAAACTCCTGTCCAAGCTAAAACATTCTGTCTATACCCTTCTAGTCCAGGACATACTCTAGTTTAACGACGTTGCCTTCCTTTGGGAATTCAAAGCTATTTTGCGGAGCGGGCTGCATCTTGACGTATTTAAGCACTCTAAGCACTATCACACTTAGACACCACTATACGAAATAGAAAGGGATGGAAGAAAAGTATAAGTTCACCCTGCGAATGCTCTTGATTATATACTGATAACACTTCCCCTCTTCCTATGACGAGTTTAAACAGTCACTATTCTCGAATTGAAAATATTGACTTGCTTTTTAAACTTACATTTTTCTTGTTTCCTATTCTAGTTAGCAATGTGCTATCACGGATATTTTTAATCTACATTTTGGCAGGAAGACTCTTAAAAGGCTGTTTTTTGTGATAATCAAAATAGCCTTAAGTTGTAGAAGATTTATAAAAAAATTGTAACACTTTAAGACTATTTTTAGAATTATTTAATAATGTATGATTTTTTGTTTCAACTTAATAACTTTAAAACTAGCTGAATAAAACGTAGATTCACTAATATGGAAAATCCTTTCTTGACCTACCATGACGTCATAGACAACGTCATTAATTTATTTACTTTTGGCCAGTCGGTATTAAAAGGATGATGCTGTGTGTTTCAAAGCAAGACTAATCCTCTCCTGTGTTTGACATTGGCTTAAACTATTTTATTTTACCCTCTCTCTTTCTCTCTTCCGAGTCCTGACCTCATAGAAGATAATTGTGGGATTTTAAAAAAAGTTCAAAAAGTTTCGACCTAGAAGTACTTTATATCAGGAGTCAAAGTTGGCCGTGCGGTTATTGTGTTGGACTCGTATGTTTTTGTAAAAATTGTAACCACCCATGCCTATTACAACTTTTTAATTATAATCTATTATTTACAAAGTCAGCGGATTGTTTTTTTTAGCACCACGTCTTATTACTTGTTCAGATAAATGCCTCTATATCAATTACGCTAATGAGTTAGGGATGAGTAAGGTTGGATTTATATTAATTGTACCCGTATTTGCGGGGAGGTAGAGTGAAAAACAATTTAGGAACAAACCTCATTACATCTGGCCGATATTCGAACCCCAACCTCCTTTTCATCGGCAGTCAAGTTTATTACGAGAGTGACGCCTTAGATCATGCGGCCACCGGATCAGGTGCCAGCAGCTGATGAGTAACTAGGGCCTGATACCTGGCTAGGAGTTAAGCTGTACACAATATTACATCTATTGTTTTCTGCCGGGATTCAAACCTATAACCTTGTTATTTATCTATGCCATGTATGAACTTTATATGTATATTAGAGATGTCACGGTACCTATTTTACTCAATTACGATTCTTAAGTTCAACCTCGATTTTTTCGATTCTTGAACATTTCCTATTTCATAATTTTTCCGAGCTCATATGTAAACATATGTATTCAACTTTATAACATAGCCAAAAAAACAACAATTAAAAACACAAGTCCTCTCACCTAATAGGGTAATTTGAATCAAAATATAAAGAAATTAATAATAAATAAACTAGTATAGAAAAAATCTAATACTACTCATTCTGGATTTTTCCGTTTTGCTTATTTATCACTCACTACTTTCATTGAGAGCTAGGAATCGGAAGTATCTAGAATCATATTATTAAGATCGATTATCGATTGTTTCGATACCAGTAAGAATCGAGGGTATTGAGGTATCGAAGAATTGAATTTGATATCCCTAGTATATATATAACTAGCACATAGTTATATTTTACTAGTATGTATATTATACTCTAAACCAGTGGTTCTCAAACTTGTATGCTTCACGTACCCGCTGGGAATATTTATATAACTGGCGTACCACTTGTACAGATATAAAATATATTAGTATAATAATGGGTATACAATAAAACATCTATACTTATTTGTCTCTATTTATAGTTTACTTTACACAACCACATATTTAAAATAAACACAAAAAATTACATGATTGATTGAACAAATCTAACAAGTTTATCAATATCATATTGTGGGCACTCAGTGAGATAGATGTGCTTGTTTACGTTTCAAAGTTCATCAATGGCTGGTGTTATCTTGCTTAGCTAAAGTCGCAAGCTATCTTCAACATCCAGCCTGTTTGTACGTTTATTTATTAAAGCCGTTGAAGATAAAAAATAGTTTCATATAAATACATAGCTGTGAAAGGCAGTAAATATTTTATCACAATGCTTGACAAAGTTGGATATTCTTTCTCCACTCTAATCCAAAAACTAATCAAGGATGCTGTGTATAAATTTCTTTTAAACAAATATCACAGAATATCTCAAGCAACTCTTCTTTATTTGATAATGGAAGCTTACATTTTTTCAAATCAAATCTGGATACTACTTGTAAATAATTCCACCGCTTCATCGTCTAAATGTGTTCCGTATACCCCCGTTTGAGAATCACTGGCCTATAGCATTTCTTCCCAAACTTTTTAAAACTGTGACCCAATTTTTTAGAACGACAAACATTTGAGACACACCTAGCTTTTAGGACAAGAAAGGTTGGGGGTAGGGAACAGAGGCGCAGTTTTTAAAAGTTTTTTTACTAATTTTTTCATGATTTTATATTTTCAAATAATCACAAAATTTTCACATTTCAAAAATATTTCGTGACCCACAAGGAATCGGCCTGTGACCTACAGTTTGGGAACCACTAACCTTTATTTTATANTATATAAAACATTCGGCATTCTCTTATACTCATCCATACGTGCTAGGTCAAAGGTTCCGTGTTCTCTTCCATGTATAAATGTTATTTATACATTTATTAAATTAAGAATCTTTATCAGAATGGAAATATTTCTCTTAGGCTTAAAAGAATATAATATGTGTTATAGTGCCATAATCCTGCACCATAAATTATCCACTTATGTTGACATGTAGCCAAATAGTAAGACTTAAATCTCTCATAGAGTGATTTTCCGGTGACGGGAAGTTTGGGGTTCGAATTCCGGTAAGGTGTATTAAGCGTTTTTTCCTAATCTTCCTTCACGAACATTTGGGTACGTTTCCTATAAACGTGACCTTAATCGTTCCTATTAAACTTTTATAATTAAATCCGGATAACCCTGATGGGTAGTAAGACGTGGCGCAAAATATCAACAACAAAATTAGTCGTTAAACATAGCCCTAATATTGAATAGTGTTGAAATATACCCGCTTCGGTGGCCTCGTGGTATAATGCGCTACTTTCGCGGTAGACTAGACTGCTGATAACGGGTAGATCGAGGTTTGGATCCCAGTAGGGTGTTCTTAGAGTGTGTTTCCAAAATTGTTTTCCACTTTTCCTCCACGCTAATGTGGGTACACTTCTTATAAGTATAACCTCCCTAATCTCTAAAATAATTAGCGTAATTAGTACATAAGAGTGTAGCCCAAATAGGCAGTAAGACGTGGTGCTAAATAAAAGTATTGAAACAGTAAAAAAAAATACAATGTATATATTTTTACTATTTCAATACTCCATAAAATATCGGATAATATCAATTAAATTTAATGCATTACATGAAAGGGAGAGGCACAAGTTGATATTTTCAGTCAATAGGACGAGTTAAATCGCTGTTATTGCAATTCAAAAAATTATTTCAATTTAAAACTTGACAGCACAGAGAAAAAGAAATTAATTCCCATAGTACGACATAATCAGTAGCTGACATGTACAGTTCTTAAAAGATTTGTCAATTCACACAAGGCAAAGAAACTTTTTCAATCTCGCCCTAATTTCTACCTTTTCAACTTTCTCTCACTCGGAAAATTCCACCAAGAAACTCAACTCAACTCAACTCAAACATCGCACAACATTTAAAAAAAAACTTGAACTAAGAGTAGGGGGAGGGGGGAATAAGGGAGAAAAAGTTTTGGAATGGATGAGAAGATAATATGAGTGAACCTAAAACTAATTTCAATGTTAAATTTCTAATCAAGATAAGAATAGAAGTTTAAAAGATGAGAGACTACAGGTCTTTGGATGGCTGCTAAGTGTATTTTTACTTTCTTTTGTTAGAAAAGTCCTCACACCCCGTCACCAAAGATACTTCATCAAATTTATCTCCATGGAATATTTGTTAAACTTAAATCATTCCTTGGGACTATCCTAATCCCTTTGATAACTATGTTCTTGAAAATATTCATGTAAATTCAAAAACGTTTAGAATAGATTTTTTTAACTTTAAAAGGTAATAATAATAATATTTAGCACCACGTCTTACTGCCCGTTCGGGTTATACGCTTTAAGTACTAATTACTCTAATGGATTAGGAATTGGGAAGGTTGAATTAGAGGAAGTGAACCCGCATTTGCGTGGAGGGAGAGTAGAAAACCATTTAGGAAAAAAACCTCAGTTCATCCGACCGAGATTCGAACCTCGATCTCCCCGTCCTCAGCAGTCGAGCTCAACACGACAAGCGCGTTAGCCAACTATGCTACCGAGGCGGGTCAACTTTAAAAGGTGAATCCATTGAATAAGTAGTTAAATATTTATACTAAAGGGAGATTTACATATATATTTTTATTCCCTTTTTTTATTAAAGACTTTCCTGATTCAAATTATTCCCCATACATAATGGTTTTCCGTTTATATTAAAACAAATAAATTGGTCGATGCAATGCACATACTTTATCTTTAGTTTATCTTAAAATAGATATTTACTAAGAACTCGTAAGATTTGTGAAACAAAATAATTGATATAAATCGTTGCAGAAACACTCCACCAAATAGCATAAGTGAAATAATATCCACTGTTACAGAAACATTGGGAATAGAAAACCCTCTCTGTCCACCAAAGACTAGAACAACTAATTTCTGTTTTCAAAGAACTCCATAAAATATGTGTCTGATTATAGCTCAGAAACTATTGGTTTTATTCCAAATAAAAGATTTTTACTTTTAATAGTACTACAACTTTACAGTCATAAGTTATTTCGTATCCGAAATATATGTGTAAATTTGATGAAAATTGGACATTTTTACTATGCATGGGAAAACAAGAATGGTCGTTTTGTTGGTAATGTTAAACAATGCCTGGATACACAATTTAATAAAATCGTTATAGCGGATTTTGATAAAATATATTTTTCTCTTTTTTCTCTATTGTAAACTATTATTAATTTTAGGATTATATACATCCAATTTCAAAAATTTCTTTGAAGAATCTAAAGAAAACCCTGGATACTGTCAGTATCTATTAACATTGGGACATAGGTATGTTACATAAGATACACAGCTTCCTCCTAATGAAAGCCTGAGTGAGCCAAGCTATTCAGAAAAGGTTCACAATGAGCTTACACATATGTTTTGAAAGACAGCTATGCTTGTGTATAGTTACATACCAGTAAATTACATTTAACAAAACATCAATAACCATGACACATTTTTTAAACTATAAGTATGTTCGAAACTAGAACAAGGTGTGTCTTGTTTTAGGAGAGTCTTTTGAGAGTGTTGAAAGGTTTTTATGATAGTTGACAGCAAGGACTATCGAGTTAGGACTTATGTAGTTCTTGTCCAGAACGAGGTGGTGTAATTCACCGATATACAGTAGCCCCATGGCTTCTTTGGTGCTGACTGACAGTTCACAGCTGACTTAGACAGTCAACATTTAGGTATATACCTAAATTTTGACTGTCAGTAGTGACAGCTGTTAAACACATGTTTTTGAAGATCATATGGTTCAGCGTAGGGATACATAATTTGGTCTGGTAACTTTTCAAAGCCGTCAACTGTGAGCTGTCACTCAGCACCAAAGAAGCAATGTACTGTACTGTAGCTGTATTCAAGGACTGTTTGCTAGAAATACTGACTGACTTGGGCTATAACTTTTGTAGTATTTTACCAATGAACTATCTACATCACATAATATATTTTAGTCTACAATAAAGTTATCAACACAACGAGTTTGACTATTTTAAACGCTCCTACCCGAAAACCCCACTATTTGGTAGGCTATCCTGATGTAGCAGCACACATATGATGGGTAGGGGAGCGAGAAGGGGGAGGGAGAAATACCAAGTTTTAACCTGATCGGTAAAATGGTTTAGGATTTAGTCCAAGATACAGGCAGACGACGTCGTGAAAACTACTTTTTTTTTGTTTCAGGGGGTCATGAAAGTCGATACTTATCAAACTCATGAATTAGATTTTTTTTTTTTCTTTACGATCACAGTACTTATCTCTCCGAGGGACCGGGATAATGTAAAAAGGGTACTTGTGCTAACTGTTACGATGATACTCATGCCGGTAAATATCTGAAGCATTTTTACTTTTTCTATTATGAATATATATTTTTTCTTTTCAGAACTTATATATTATATTAAATGTATATATTTTAAAATTGTATTTTAGTCTTTGTACTGTAGTTGCTAAAGTTTTGTGAAAGTAGGGGAAAAAAACCTATGTTGTGAGCCCCCGACCGAGCGGCCGCTGCCGTTAGCGATAATAGTGCCAACATTTGCGGGTATTGGGTGTCATGTTGTCAGCACAATGAACTCTCCTGCCGTTAATTTCATTTTTATAAACCGGAGTTGCTACTCTTTTATTAAATTAGCTCTTTATTTGTTCTAACGAGGCTGAGTTCGACCCCTTTATATGGCCCACTGCTCCACAGATAAGTTTTGGAACCGCTGGGTATTGAACCTGGAACCTCTGGATCTGTAGCCAGTAACTCTGACCACTATACCATATAGGCTGCCTTTATGAAATAAAAATGTAAAATAACACTTACTAGACTTTCAACAAACAAGTAATCTAGGATGAAATAATAAAAACCATCCTAGTGCCAGGTGATATCAAAATTCATAGATGCAACAATAGGAGACTTACTTGACAGCATTGTCACTTATATGTCAAAATTTTATCTGTTTTATGAAGCTGGGCAAGACTAAAGTTAAATTAAAGTTATTAAAATAACATAAACTAAAGGAAGTTCCTGAAAATATATTATAGCAAAACTTTATTGCTAATTTACCCAAAAGTCAATGTTTTTTCAAATAAAGATACAGTTTCTAAAAAGAGATAGAAACTTTTTTTAGCACGTCTTACTACTGGTTCAGGTTATACGCATATATACTAATTACCTTAGTAAGTTAGGGATGAAGAAAGTTGAATTTAGAGGAGATGTACCCGCATTTGCATGTAGTAAGAGTGGAAAATCATTCACAGTAAACCCGACTGGGAATTGAACCCCGATTTCCCTGTTATTGGCAGTTTAATCAATTGTTAGAGTAATGCCTTAGACCAAATGGATACCAAAGCAAGTAAAAGTTAAATTTATATAATGTATCATATCTAAATATATATACCTATATATACTCGTTCTAACAAGAGTGTTTGGGGTTTTAACAACTGTCTCTGAAAAAATATTTATTTTAGAAAACAATCAAGGACAAATTTAATACCAACATCTAAAAAGTATTAAAAAAATTCAATAAACTGTCTAAATCTCGTGTTAAAGTATTCATTAAGGACAAAAGGATATTTGGTGAGGGAAAAAAATATTTCTATCTCTAGTACATGCTTAAATGTACCTAAATATACCCCCTATAATATTGGAAAGGTAAGTCCTTTCAATATCCTCAAGTTGTCAAGAGTGTCTATAAAATGTATGGCTCGAGATAAAGTATATAGCCATGTATAGAGGGTTGCATATCTATTACGGATGAATGAAAACGCCGTGAGATGAAACGAGTATACTATAATAAATACAGTCATGAAACGAGGATTGCATAGCAATAATGGATGAAGGGGACCACCGTGAGATGAAATGGGTATACTATAATTTATACAGTAGTGTAACGAGGGTTGCCGGGATGAAAGGGACCACCGTGAGATGAAATGGGTATACTATAACATATACAGTAATGTAACGAGGGTTGCAGGGATGGGGACTACCGTGAGCTGAAACAGATATATTATAATAAATACAGGAATGTAAGGTGGGGTTTATAGGCACGCCCACCAGGTGATCAAACCAGGGGCAAAGCACAGGCTTCCCCCTTTTTTTGTATACTACTTGACTTCAGTGTCAGTGTAACTTATTTGTCTTAGCTCAGCAAATTTAAAGGATTTTTGTATGGGTTTGACCCCAAAGCTAAAAGGGTTCCTGGTGACCCTCCCTCGGCAAATGTTTGAAAATTCGACACTCCTATAAGATATTTGAGATGGCCCTCGTCTGATTATTTTTAAATTACATATATAATTAATATCTCTAAGCCATTTTGAGTGACACTACCTCTTAAATCTTTTAGAATTCGCAAATTTAAAGAAGCTATTTTGATAATTCTTTTCCCGGAAAGTATTTGAAAACCAGATTTCTCTAGAAAATACATAGAATGGTTCTTCTTCATAAATATTTTGAAATTTGAATGTTCCTATAAGATATTTAGAATGATCTATGCATGGGTTTTTTTTTTTTGTCACTCTCGTAATAGACTGGACTGCCGACGACGAGGAGATCGGGGTTTGAGTTCCATTCGGGTGTACTGAGGGTGGTTTTTCAAAAATTGTTTTCCACTATTCTTACATGTAAATGCTGCTACACATCATCTTATCTAAACCATGCTCATCCCTAACACATTATCATAATATTATATACACCGAACGGGTATTAAAACGCGGTACTAATATATATTTTTTAAATCATTGTTAAAGTTTAAACAAATTATGATGTTACCTTGTACTCACTCATGCAATCTCACTGTTAGAATCTGTAAATACTCTTTTTACCATAAAGTTACTTAAGACGTGATGTCTACATAATTATTTCCTTCGTTTTTATTTCCAGGACACGCCCACCTCACCGACTTCAACATCGCCACCGTACTTGACGGAGGGAAGTTGGCAACGTCCATGTCAGGCACCAAACCTTACATGGGTGAGCGATTTGTTGGTCCTCAGCTCCTTCAGTTAGCTCACCAGATTGATCAGAGTTAACTCCTCACCCGCACCGGTGGGTGCTGGTGTTAGACTCGTCCTTGTCTCTCTTACCCTTTGGTGGAGAGGGTGGGGTTGGATTTATGGCCGGGTGCAGGAGGGATGATCTTTTTATTAAATGGTTTTCAACTCTCTCTTTCTCTCTCCACCACACAAATGCGTGGTGCGTTTCCTTGAATATTCCCCTACCCTTGTCAGTCTAAATAAGCGGTTGTCCCAGACGGGCGGTAATACTCGTATGCGAAGCAAGGAAAGGTTATATCCATTCATTCCTTATTTTTTTTCAAAGCTAATAAAAAATAATGTAGAAAAAATAAAATTCAATTTTTAAGTGAATTTAAGTTGTCCAAGTTGTATTAGATTGACATGAAAAAACAAAAAATATGTAATGTAAACATAATATATATGCACAATAGCTAAAATAATAATAATAATATTTAGCACCGCGTCTTACTACCCGTTCGGGTTTTACGCTTTAAGTACTAATTACTCTAATGGATTAGGAATTGTGAAGGTTGACTTAGAGGAAGTGAACCCGCATTTGCGTGGAGGGAGAGTGGAAAACACCTTAGGAAAAACCACCCCCAGTTTACCCGACCGAGATTCGAACCTCGATCTCCCCGTCCTCAGCAGTCGAGCTCAATACGACAAGCGCGTTAGCCAACTACGCCACCGAGGCGGGTAATAGCTAAAAGATATTTGTAAAAGATTTGGTAATAATAATTACGAGTTGTTACAATTTAATTAAGAATGTGTTAGAAGTTATAATAACCATCTAAAAATTAGGTATATTTTAAAATAATAGACATTTGAGTCATAAATATGATTTAAACTAGGATGTAAAATCAAAGGATGATGTAACTTTGCATATATTGAATATTAATATAATATTATTCCTGAGAATTGATAAAAAATATGTTATTAAATTTGAAAATTAAAAATTGAATTTATTTCTTAGCTGTAGTTCCTTGTTCCTTGATTTCTGGCTGCAAATGCTGCACAGTTATTTGGATAACATGTTTCGAAAATAAATTCAGACATGAGGATCATGCCGATGATGCATCGAAACATGTCAAAATAACTGGTCACATAATCCTTTGATTTTACAACCTAGTTTTAAGTGTAATTATGACTCAAATGTTTATTATTTTAAAATGTACCTAATTTTTAGATGGTTCTAACGCATTCTTAATTCAATTGTAACATAACTTGTAATTAATATTACCAAATCCTTTACAAATATATCTTAGCTATTGTGCATATATATTATGTTTACATTACATATTTTTTGTTTTTTCATGTCAATCTAATACAACTTGGACAACTTAAATCCACTTGAAATTGAATATTATTTTCTTTAAATATTCTTAAATGTTCCTTACTAAGTAATTCAATTGTTTTAAAAAAAACTAATAAAAAATATTTAGGATAAAAAAACCATGTGTCCTATTTGACTCAAGATACTAAAGGAACTTAGGTATTCTTCCTCTTAGGGTTTCCGTGTTCGTTTCTTACTCAAGCACTCTCAAGGGAAATTTATAACTATGGAAATAGGTGATTTGTAGTTCACAATAGTAAGAAGTAAAATATAGTTTGGGCCTAGAAATAAACTTGTTTGGTTGATATATTTCATAAATTATATAAACATATTTTGGAAGTATATCACGTTTCAAGTTTGTTTATTGCCCTAGGTCCTATTATAGTCATCAAGTGAGAAACTAGCTTAGCTTAGCTTAACTAGTGGACATTATAATCACTTTGTTTTATTTTAATGATCAAATATAAACTAATAGAACATGTTAAATTCATTTACATTTATTATGTTTGTTTTAAAGTTTTTAATGACATTTTCTAACGGTAAAATTAAACTTTGTTAAATAAAAATTACCCCAAAGAGATAAGGAATAGGTTTGAATCTCCCCCATTTGTACTGCGACGTCAATAGCAAGCGACCACGAGGAAACCTGAAAGTGCACGAAGTCTAACGCTGTTCCCCTTGCCATCCCCAACTTCTCACTCATGTGACTACGAGTAAGCCCGTAATTCCACTAAGTCTAACGATGTCTCCCTTGCCATCCCCCAACATCACGCCCACATGACCACGAGGAGTTCCGAAAGTGCACGAAGTATAACAATGATCTCCTTGCAGTCCCCCCAACTTTCCACTCACATGACCACGAGGAAGCCCGAAAGTGCACGAAGTATAACAATGTCCTCCTTGCAATCCCCCCAACCTTCCACTCACATGACCACGAGGAGTCCCGAAGGTGCACGAAGTATAACAATGTCCCCCTTGCAATCCCCCCAACCTTCCACTCACATGACCACGAGGAGTCCCGAAGGTGCACGAAATGTAACGATTTATCTTATGTCCCCCAGCTCCTGAGATCTTCGATTGCGCCGTGGACGCGTGTGTGGGATATAGTTTCCCCGTGGACTGGTGGTCCTTGGGGATCTGCGCCTACGAGATGCTGTCTGGAGAGCGTCCTTATAACATCCACGCGGCCACAGACCTCAACGATGTGAGACTGCTCTTCATCTACAAGATCTACTACCCGTCCTCGTGGAGCAAAGACATCGTAGAGATGATGGAGAGAGTGAGAACAGAACCCAAAACCTTATTTGATTAGTATTGCGCTCTGCTTACACTGCTGGCTTAAGTATTAGACCTAGTTACCCGAATCTGTGGTTACAAAGTATCAGGTGTCACTCTTGCAATATACTGGAATGCCAATTACGGGGAGATCAGGCTTCTTATCAAAGTCAAATTTACAGATATGTTTATGCTTTCTCGCGTTCTCTCCAGGTGAATGCTGCTACGTTTCCTCTAAATTTGACCTTCCTCATACCTAACCTATTTGTGCTAGTATGTGAATGTAATTTAATTGATAGGAAGGGCCTTTTAGAAAATACATATTTTTCCACGGTCAACAACAAAACTTTGGACTGTTCCCCAAGGCGATACCAACAATTCATGAATAATTAAATTATATTAGGCATCGTCTGGAATTGAACTATGGCTACCTGTATTCATAGTCGATGAAGGCTTGTTTATAGAGCAGTGTTGTGTTCTTTAGCTGCTGTGTGTCCACCCTGGACCGCGGATCAGCACAATGGCGGAGTTGAGACAAGTGCCCAGTTTCAAACTGTTCAACATAGAGGCAGTGCTCAAGAAGCAGGTGGTGCCTCCTTACACTCCTCCGGTAAGTGCTACTCTGTTCACGTTATGTCTGGTGCCTCCTTACACTCCTCCGGTAAGTGCGACTCTGTTCACGTTATGTCTGGTGCCGCCTTACACTCACTCCTCCAGTAAGTGCGACTCTGTTCACGTTATGTCTGGTGCCGCCTTACACTCCTCCGGTAAGTGCGACTCTGTTCACGTTATTTCTGGTGCCGCCTTACACTCCTCCGGTAAGTGCTACTCTGTTCACGTTATGTCTGGTGCCTCCTTACACTCCTCCGGTAAGTGCGACTCCGTTCACGTTATGTCTGGTGCCGCCTTACACTCCTCCAGTAAGTGCGACTCTGTTTCACGTTATGTCTGGTGCCGCCTTACACTCCTCCGGTAAGTGCGACTCTGTTCACGTTATGTCTGGTGCCTCCTTACACTCCTCCAGTAAGGGAATATCGTGTTCACGTTCTTCAAATTATAAAGATGTTAAAAAATAACCCTACTGGACTAATTTGATAACGTTACAAACAAGGTGAAATTTAAATAGAAAAATAATTTATTAAAAACAGAAATAATAATAATAATCAGATTTACAATAATGTTACAAGATAATAAGTTTGAAGCTTGTTGCAAATAATAAGACTTTGTGAAATTTGATTGTCTTGCTGTAGCTACAAGGGCTGAGCTGGAGCCAGGCTACAGGTAGAAGTTTTCTAAAGGAGTAAACAATTAAGTAGTTATTAACAAAAGGTATCGAACAAGATATATATATAAATTTTAATCAGTTAGCTTGACTGGGTCTTAAGACAATATCTTTAAAATACTTTGGATAATGATAAACAATAGAAAGATCTGTAGATAACAGAGGTCGATGGCTAATCAAACAGGTGTCAACAAAAATAGTACTATGGCTGGTCTCTTTCCCTTTCGGTACTGCCAGAGCATTCAATAGTACAAACAATTCTAATTGCAATTACACTAAGAGCAACACAGAAAACAATTGGAGCCAAAAGACAGGCAAAGACAAAGAGGTATTATTTGCGCGGACCCCATTATGACTCAAGTGGAGTTCCACGGGTTGCTCACCCAAGCTAATACCGCACGTGAAGCGTGACTATTTGACCAACTCAAAACATAGATCTCCATTAACCCAACTGTGAGAAACATTGGCTCAAAATAAATAAATGGAGCTTGTGGAGGTTTGTAAGTCTTTGACTAAGACATTACTGCATTCGAAGCCAAAGGCTCATAATGTAAAGCCTGTATCATAAGAATACAGAGAAACATAGTCGCTAGGACTGATATACTAAATCTAATACTAGTCAAATAAGACTTGTCCTTCAGACTAGAGGACACAATATTTATCCAACTAAATAAACTTTTTCCATCTTGAAGACAACAAAACTTGAAATGGATTAACTGTCCATTCAACATAATATTAAACTAACAAACCAAGAAAGTCGGCTTCGACTATATACACAAAACATATAGAATATTGAAAATTTTTAGGAAGACATTATCTAGTTTTTAAAACAGAAAACTAGACTCAAAGTCATAAGGACTTAACGATGTTTGCCAGGATACTTAAGTATATGTAGTATTTCCTCCTGGCCAGCGCGGCGGCGGATCTGACGGCCAACACTTCATGGTCGTCGTTTACTTCGTAGCATGACGTTGTAGAAGTTCCTCCTTCGACGCTGTGTTGTAGTAGAATGGTTATAATGTGATTCTGAGAAGCAGTCTTATATACTCTAAAATCTGACAAGAACTGAACAAAACAAAAAGGGTGATAAACTCAGAAATATAGAAAAGGTGAGAGACGGGCGAAGGTGGGGAGAAAGAAAAGAAACGCAGGAAGAGCCGCTTGCGGGGAAGGGGGGAGACATGGTTCCTTGGACTGACGCTAGTCTTCTCTGACGGGAAGTGTGTCTTTGGGTCGATTTGAATCTACACTTCTTTTTTCGTCAGGTATGTGTGGCTGCCATCATTGAATAATTTTCTTGTCTAACACGTGGCGAATAAATCCAAGAACATCTTGAAATGGTGAGTAGATATCAAAGCATCCTCTATTTAAATATATCTGTTTTGATTATATTCTTTAGGATCAACTATTATTTTTATGAACATTTGTGATATAGACGTCCTTTACTAATTTTATTTTCTTGTAGGCAGCATGGCAAGTGTATGTAAATTTATCCGACATCATCCAATGGCAAAGGGTATGCGTTAAAGTATTTTATTCGTAAATATGATAATGTTAATCCTCTTCTTTGATATCTGATACAGTATTTATCAAAAAGCAATATTTGGTTTGAACAACCACGTGTTTCAATTTTGGGAGACACGTGATTGTATCTGACTGCATTTAGTCAGGGAAAAATAAACTTTGAGATAGATTACTTTTAAATATGTTAATATTACTGCTTTCGTAAATTAACACAATATTGATAGTTAATTGAAGCTGTCCAATTTGTCTGATTGACATGCTTCAAAGACTGTGATCGATTGTTAATATTCAGAATAATACCGTGATCGATCGTTAGTCTCCAGAATAATCCAATGATCGATTGTTAATACACCCATTATAATACCGTGACCTAAGGTGAAAGTTTGGGAAATTATTTTAATAGAATTAATAATTATAGTAATTACAATTACTAATTAATATATTCTCATCCTGAGTGGATCTTTGAATGTTTGTATTTAGAAAGATCATTTGAACTGTGATCCCACGTTCGAGCTTGAAGAGATGATCATTGAGACTAAGCCTCTTCACAAGAAGAAGAAACGACTAGCCAAGCAGCGCTCCTTGCGAGAGATTCAGAGCAGCCTTAACGGAGAGATGGTAATGTTCCTAATGTGGTTCTAACAGAGAATTAGTAATGTTCTTAATGTGATCTTAACAGATAGATAGTAAGTAATATGTCTAGTGTGGTCATAAGACTGGAGTCTGAATCAAATTCTGGTTGAATGAGAGGTTTTCCTCCCCCTACCTTCCTCATGCTTAACCCACTGGGTTGATTAAAATTTTGTAAATCCCGGTCAGGTATTATGGTGATGTATAGGAGAACTCGGGGTGACCTGGCGGTCTAGGGGTAAGGTGTCAGACTTCTATGTGGGCGGCCGGGGTTCAATCCTCGGTCCCGGCACTGATTAATCTGATTACCAAACCCTTCCTTCACCTCTGACAAGATATCTTGTGAATGTGGGGAATGCCAGGCCTCCACCGTGGTTCGGATTCCACGTTAAGCTGTAGGTCCTCCATTTCATCTCACAATCACGCTACCATTACACATTAGCGTAAGTGCGTATAACCCGAACGGGTAGTAAGACGCGGTGCTAATAATAAAATAATAATATAGGAGAACTCAAGCTAAGGTCTGTGTTTTGCAAATTTTATTACATAACCGTTTTCTTTGGCTGAAATAAATCAATTTAAATTTAGAACAGACACAACACCCAGTCCACTTGCCGTTAAGTCATCACTGTGAAAGGGGAACCCATATTTCACCAATTGTAATTTTTTCAATCATGCCAAGAATCAAATTCGGAGCCTTTATCTCAGAGGCAGATGTGCTAGCGACTGAAATAAGGTTTCAGACCATCGGTAACAAAAAAAACTGTTACCCGTTTCGGTGGCTGCATGGTTTAATATGCTACTTTATGATTAGACTAGACTGCTGATGATTGAGAGATCAAGTTTTGAATCTTAGTCGGGTGTAATGAGGGTGATTTTTCCTAAATAGTTTTACAATCTCTCTTTATGCGAAAAAAACTGTTGAGATGTGTAAAAAATTTGATTCAAAAATGTATATATATACTTAATTTATTAGTAATTTAGAAACTCATGTTGCCACAATGTCGGGGGGGGAAATATTACAAATTGTATTTACATTTCTAGTCCGTTTAGTTAATATTGAAATCCAGCATTTTACTTTGTTTCCTCGAGTATTTGGGTTTTTTCTCCGACCATTTTACTAAACCTGTCGTGGCCTGCACCTCAGTAATGGGGCTGCCGCTTACAGGTCCTCAGGTATACCTTCTCTTGGTGGTAAACCTTCCCTAACTGAGGCTGTGGGTGCTGATGATGACTTAGCTCATCTTCACCAACCCTCTCACTCCCAACACACCAAGCTGGGAACCAACTGGCCAGACCCTGTCCCAATCTGGTTGACCAGTCTATCAATCCTTCACACGCCCAGCACACCAAGCTGGGAACCAACTGGCCAGACCCTGTCCCAAGCTTGTTGACCAGTCTATCAACCCTCTCACTCCCAACACACCAAGCTGGGAACCAACTGGCCAGACCCTGTCCCAAGCTGGTTGACCAGTCTATCAATCCTCACACGCCCAACACACCAAGCTGGGAACCAACTGGCCAGACCCTGTCCCAAGCTGGTTGACCAGTCTATCAACCCTCACACGCCCAACACACCAAGCTGGGAACCAACTGGCCAGACCCTGTCCCAAGCTTGTTGACCAGTCTATCAATCCTCACACGCCCAGCACACCAAGCTGGGAACCAACTGGCCAGACCCTGTCCCAAGCTTGTTGACCAGTCTATCAATCCTCACACGCCCAGCACACCAAGCTGGGAACCAACTGGCCAGACCCTGTCCCAAGCTTGTTGACCAGTCTATCAACCCTCTCACTCCCAGCCCAGCAAGCTGGGAGCCAACTGGCCAGACCCTGTCCCAAGCTTGTTGACCAGTCTATCAACCCTCTCACTCCCAGCACATCAAGCTGGGAACCAACTGGCCAGACCCTGTTTCAAACCTGTTAGTTTTGGCCCCGCTCAAGTCTCCTGTCTCTCGTCTGCACCTGACCTGGTTTCCGCTGGGGGTCAACTCACTCTCTACCGGGTTACTCACATCCTGGGGTACACCACTTGGCGGCGAGGACAGGTTTGAGTAGGGGAGGCTAAGCGGCGCCCACCTGTTTTGCATGTCACTACCCTGTTAGTATTCCAGCATAAAGGAAGATGGAGATATTTTAAGAAACTGACTCAGCCACAGGCTGGAAACAGATGATGATGATGATGATGATGATGTTAAGTTAAGTTAATATTGCAAAGAGAAAGTATACAGTTATCCATTAAGAGTATTATTGCAGGTTTTCTTATAACTTTTTAGATGAACTTTATAATTAATTAATTAATCAAATAAGACATATTTCTATAATGCCAATTTTAAGGACCTTAACTCGCATTCCCATTTCATTACACCTTAAGATGTAGTAGAGAGAGAAAAAAACCGTTAAATTTCCTTTCATTTGTTGTAAAGGGAGGCGTCATGCCTGGTTGCGCGGATCTCCAGCATCTGCCCGACTTCCCCATCTACAACCGAGAGAGAGAGTTACTGAGACGCGAGAGAGAGCGCAAAGAGCAGGAGTGGGAGAGGGAACTCCTGCAGGCCATGAGCGACTCGGACGCTACCGACTGCAGTCCTGGCAACGGCGACAATAAGCCCGTCTCGAGGACAGACGTCATCTCTAGATCCAAGAGCAGAGTGGTCCAATGCCAGGAGAGTGACGTGTGCTGTGGTTTTCTCAGGGAATCCGTCTCGAACAAGAGTGTGTTGGGCGTCGGTGAATCTTCGTCCTCTGTCGAGATGAAACATCCCTCCGCCGCCTCGAAGGAACAGATAGACGAAGAAGTTCCGACCAGACGGATTCTCGAGAGAGACAAAATTAATACATGTAAGACAGGTGATCTTAGTCTTTCCTCGCTTAAAAGGTTGGAATCGAATAAAACTAAAATGGCTGGACAAATAAATAGCGCCAATTTAAAGAGTGAATATTTTCTGGCAAAAAAAACACCCTGATCAATAAACCACATAAATATTTTGTATACATTTCAGTTAGCAATGTAGTTTTGAGATGTTTTTTAACTGAGTAGTTTGTATAATTAAATCAGAATTATAGCTTAGAGAATGAGCGTGAGTTTAAAAGAGTGTATTTGTATATATAGACATATATACTGTATGTATAAAAATTAAATTGTTATACACTATTTAAAATAATAGATTCTTAAAAACAATAAATTGAAATTGAAAACTTATAATGGTTTTTAAATGGAATAAATCATTAAGTGAATAAAAAAGAGCTATTTCATGTTTTTTGAAAAATTAGACTATTATTAAAATTTATTTAATCACTATTTATTTTTAATAATCTTAATGTTGTGTATATGTTATTATAGTTGTCAAACACCGAAATTAATATACACAAAATGCCATGAAACTGAATTTAGTATTAATGCAACATTGACATTTTAAAAGTGCAAAAATAATTTGGGTAAAAATTAATTCTTTCAAGTAAAACCTTAAAAGAGTTATACTGTATTCAATTTTGTTTTTAGGTGGTTTTGTTGCACATATCGCGTGTTCTTCCTTTTGGGATTGGGATCAACAATAGATTTTCTTTAAGGGGGTAACCTTTGCTATTTATCCAGTGGCAGCAAATGTAAAGTGTCAACTTTATTTCATCTTTTGCGGTGTAAAAATAAATATAGCACTTGTCTTGTTTTATTTTATTCCTATACCTCCATTTCTCGTACATTTTTCAAAACATTAAGTAGACTAAATTTTTTTTAGAGTTTTGGTTTAAAAAGAAATGTCTGGTAACTTTTAAGATATTATTCCGAGTGCTAGTTTGATATCCATGCTTTTCTATTATGCCATTGATACTTAATGAATTGCTTTAATATATCAAGATAGGATGTCTCTTAAATAGTGTGTGTATGTGTGTGTGTGTGTGTGTGTGTGTGTGTATAAATTTGAAAGGACAAGTGCCAACTTAAGTGTACTAATCATAACCAAAGAAAATTAATATTTTAAAATGTTGTTTGAATCTTTACATAACAACTCTGTATGAACACTTCTATTAGCCTCTTTCTTTTCTCAGTGATTAATGCCTGAAGCATCCTTATTATATTGAACTTAGAACCATTTGCATTCTTACTTATTTATCTCCCATTTATTAAAGTGTGGGTATTAAACACTTTTAGATAAGCTCAAAGTTGGTAACAAAGCCATGGCCCCCCCTACCCCCCCCCCCCAC
>CABEEJ010000008.1:743664-811672 GCA_901482245.1 Timema douglasi | reverse complement strand
AAAATAAATTTTTGGTGTGTAACATTTCATAGAATAAAACTCTTTTGAATGACGAAAAAAAAATTTTCTGGACGTATGGCCTTAACTGAAGTGACATTAAATAAGTAAGACCCGCTTCGATGGACGTGTGGACAAAATATCAGGCTTATCTAGTCTGGCTCGCCGCTGAGGGGTAGGTAGGTGTTTGAATCCCGGATGGGTGTGTTTAGAGTGTTTTTCCTACATAGTTTCCCCATTCTACTTTCACGCGAATGCTGGTTTAATTGCTCTAGATTCTACATCCCTTACCTCATTAGCATAGTAAAAATACGTGAAACTTGGACGTAGCTTGTTGGGAAAAATAAGTAAGCTATGCAACACACAACACACATTCTGGTCATACATACAGTCTTATTATAAGTGTGTATCCTTATTTTTTCACAATGTGCCCTTATAATAGTTTATCTCAACAATAAAAGCCATTCTGGTGGTCACTTGGTCTAAAAGGTCAAACTCGCAGCAGATTAGATCACTGGTGACTAGGAGATTAAGAGTTTGAATCCTAACCAAATATACTTGAATAATTTTGCCTAAATATTTTCCCACTAGCCTTCCGGGAAAATACGGATACATTTCTTTCAAATTCTATATTCCTACTCCCTATGGCATTAATATACGAAAAGTCCTGCCAGGTTTACTCCACTTTCCTGGTTGAACTGTACTATTGATATCCCACTCCAAGTTGATTTTGAGAACAGCTTGGTTAAACACGAACAGCCGAGTTCCTGCTGAGCAAAAGTATACAAACATGGTAGCCAACATCATGTTTCAAAGTTTAAATTAAACCTTGTCCAAAACTCTATTCGGAAAACGAGCTGAAGTTCAACTCACGGGTCAAAGTTAAACGAGTTCAGATGCTATTTGGAGAAAGTGGCCCTAAGAAAAACATATTTTACCGTGTTCACTTATGTCTATGCATTAATTGCACTAATGGCTTAAGAGGGAGGAAGGTAGTATTTAGAAGGAAAAACCCCTCATTCGTGTGAAGGGAGAGTGGGAAAAATATTTTTAAAAAAATACAGCTTCAATACAACTAACTGGTAGAGATTTAAACCCCGACCTTCCCGTTACCGACAAACCCGACCAAAACAATGAGATTCGCGTTTAGAACACGTGCCCGCCAGCGTGGATCTGAAACTGTTCAAAGGAATTAATATGTAATTAATAGACCAACACGCTGTGGTGGCCCCATTGTCTAACGCCCTACTCTATGTCAGATTATACTGCCGATGACGGGAAGATCGAGGTTTGAATCTCGGTTGGGTGTACTTAAAGTTTTTTCCAAAACAGTTTTCTACTTTCCCTCCACGCAAATACGGGTACACTTCCTCTAATTATAACCTTCCTGATACCTAGAACCACTATCGTGATTAGTAAAAAAGCGTATAACCCGAACGGCTAGTAATACATGGCGCTAAAAGAAATTAAAAATTAAATAACATTCATGTGATGTATTATTGTATATTTTTTAATCTTGTTTTTGTTTGGGGTGGTAAAATTATGTTTACCAATCATTGTTGTTTGTAAACTTATGACCTAATAGCAATTCTGTTTAAAGAGGTGTAGTTACATATTACATATTAGTTATGGCAAAAAAAATCAATAATTAAGAGCATGACGTAATTCAACATATAATAATTTCTTAAAACGGATATTAAACATTACTTTAACAAACATAAAAATAGATCAATCCCAATAGTTCACCATACAACAATAAAGTATTCCTTCAAATCTTTATTTCTATCTAAATGCACTAAATGAATAATTTTAAAACTAAAAGTAGTGTTATGTGACAACAAAATAAACCATATATTCGACTTCGGATTCGTCTTTGCTTAGCATGTTTCAAACTTCGCCTCGACTTCGCTTCGCATTTAAAGTGACCTTCGTACACTCATAAATACATATATACATATTGTATATATACAAACAATACTGTTCCTCAATATGGTTGTCACATAACATGTTGGTATTAAAGTGTGTTTACTAGTCTGAGTCGCCTAGATGCCCAATAAACCATTTCAAGTATCACGTGCTCTTACAACATCAAAATGCCTTAAGATCTCCTCTGGTATTGTTGGTATTAGAGCTGTCACGTTAAACAGAATTCCTTGAAATGTGATCTGTGTAATACTGTGATGTTCCACGGGGATAACCAAAGTGGGTGAAAGTTGTTTTTATAATACACAGTATACCAACATAATAGCATCAAACCAAGATATATTTTCTCAATATTCTCTCATTTCCTAGTTTCATGGGCGTTGTTTGCGTCGATACAAGTCCATGAAACTATTTTTGAACAGATATGAACAGTGTTCATTATCAGATTCTACACTATCAAACATTATTTATATTGCTATTCGCACGACCTTAGGCGTCATTCTTATGATAGGGAGGTCATGGTTCGAATCCTGACTGGCTATACTGAAGCTAGTTTCTCCTAAATTGTTTCCGACTCTTCCGTCACGTCAATGCGGGTACATTTCTCTCTTAATTTTACCATCTGCATCCCTACCTCATTAGCGTGATTTCAATACGTAAATCTGTGTGTTAAAGTTATCTCCTCCACACGTATGTGCTCCTGATTGAGAATATTTTGTTTGCACAGTAGCAAGCTCCGAGTATGAAGGAAGTTATTGTCAAGGTCAATTACATTGTTTACGCCCTACAGTTATGTATGGCTCGTAGTTGTAAGGTGTGGTGGTTTCTAGGACATATTTTACATTCCTAGATATTATAACTACCTTATCTAGACTTATCGTGTTTTTTTTCAACCTACAAACTTTTAGATTTCTATTAAACTATTTTGATGGAATATACCGTATATTGTTATTATTATTATTGTTGTTATACCGTATATTATTATTATTATTAGCACCGCGTCTTACTACCCGTTCGGGTTGTATGCACTTACGCTAATGTGTAATGGTATGGTGATTGAGAGATGAAATGGAGGACCCATAGTTTAATGTGGTATCCTAACCAAGGTGGAGGCCCGGCATTCCACACATTCACAAGTTGTGATTAATACACGTCTTGTCAGAGGTGAAGGAAGGGTTTGACAATAAGATAAATCTGTGCCAGGACCTAGGATTGAACTCTGGACCCCCAACACAGAGGTCTGAAACCCTACCTCTAGATCGCCAGGTCAACCCATATGTGGTTATATTTATGTAAATAACATGAACGTATAAATGATAACCTAATTTATGAACATAAATCAGCTCAGTTAATACACTTTCTTAAAGCTATTTGTGTAAGCTCATGTCTTGGGTATAGAAGATAATAAAATCTCTCGCATTTCCTTTGAAAACACATGAAGTACCCCTTAAATTAAACTTATAATAACCTTTTGTACTAAGCATAGCACAAATAAATTGACGACATAATTTAAAACCTTTATAATTTAGTGTGTTAGAAAATTTACAAAAATAATATTTCAGTAATCTACCCTTGAGTAATTATCCTAATAAAAAAATTGTTAATCACAATAAACACGGAACATCTATAGATCTTAAAAAGTTATACAAATATTTTTAACAAATCTCAAATTTTCAAAAATCGGTTATTTGTAAACTGCCTAAAATAATTATAATTTGTAAAATAAGAACATATTCTTTTTTATCGTGGAAAACTTTTCTGAGATCATTTTGAACCAAAACTTCTATTTCAAAAATAATAAAATTTTCTTCAATTTTTCCGAAGTTAATTACCTTTAAACTAATTTATCTTAGAAGAATAAACATACTTTATTATTTCACATGTAAAATAAACACCAAATATTTATTTTGAACAAAATCTTTTTAACTATATTCAACAAATTCAAAATTTTTCAAAAATAAGTAATCCAGTGAACAACTAAAAACTGAATAGTTTTCAAGAAAAATAAATATTTAAGATGATGTATATTGTAAAAAAACTTATCAAATAATTATTTTTAACCAAAACATTTGAACCAATTTAAAAAATATTTAAAATAAAAGAAATTGGCACCATTAAACTAACCTTGAACAATTTTCCCTAATAAAAAAAAAAACCATATAGTTTTACTGTTCATGTCAAACTCTCCCCAGATATAAATTTTAAACAAAATCGTTAGAGCCTTTTTCGAAGAATTAGTAATTTAAAAAAAATAATTCATCAGTAAAGTACTCTTAATTAAGGACTAGGGTAAAAATGGTATAAAAAATCCTTGGGTATGATATTTTAATATAAAGTATGAACAACGTATATTATACAATTTCAAATCTGTGGCCATGGATGGGAGGACAAGTGAATGGACAGGAGTAATTGATTCTGTCTGTCTAATCATTGTAAAATCCACTTCTTTTTTTTTTGTTTGAGGGTATATAAAACGTAAAGTTTTTTAAAATCATAATCTCTATGCAGAAAATTTTCACGATTCGACTACAATACTTTCTCCTTAGATTTTAAGAGAACACAACAACCGTCTAGAGAAATAATAGTAAATGATTTGTTTTTCAAATAAACTTATTTAAACAATATACCAAGTTTATTCATAGCTCCATACTCTAGGCCTATTTTGAAAGTTGGATTTACATGAGATAAAGTAAATTTTGGACTTGTATATTCTCTAATTACTTACTTACTCTATGGCACTAGGAACTATAAAGTTAATTGCCACACTTAAAGAAAAAAGCACATCACCGGTCCTTATATTGACCTAGTTCTATCCAATCCACCTCATTACACCCTATATCTTTCAAGTCCGTTCTAATGTTATCCTCCCATCTGCGTCTAGGTCTTCCCAGGGGTATCTTACCATTGGGTCTAACATTCAATACCCTGAACAAGGTAATAGAATCTCTCATTCGCGCTGCATGTCCTTCCCACCATATTCTACGAGACTTGATTATCCTAACAATATCTTATGATTACACGCTACGTAACCCATTATGTAATCATACCTATTGTCTGACAACAAGTATTTAAGAAAAAAATTATTTTGAATCCCAATCGGGTGTACTGAGAGTGAATTTCCTAAATAGCTTCCAGTTATTTCCTTCACGAAAATGAAAATAAATGTCCTCTGTTATTCTACCTTCCATATCCCTACAATAGCGTGCGTATCCACAAAAAGGATGCTGAAGCGCGCTCAAAATACGTAGATATACTTTTAGATGACAATAAAACAATAGAAAATAAAAGTAAAATAAATTCTGAAGATATTGTCTAGTTTTACAAACGAAGGCCTCAAGCAGTTTCGTTATAAAAAAAAGTTTAATCATTCCAAAATCAATTTTGTACTAGGGGGTTGGGGTGAAATGGGCGCTCACTGGATTCAATGAGTGGTGATTAGTTCATACGCGTACAAAGCTTAAATGATTGTGATTAGTGCCATTCACTAAAGTCACACATGATTGATTACATTTCCTTGCCTTATGGATAATTCATCAAGCATCCAACACCTTACTAAGCTTTCCCAAATTAGTTCTCACTGGAGGGTGAGTTGAAAGAGGATTCTATTTTTTTCCCGTAGCTATTCAAGTAATATTTTCCGCGCCGCCGAGCTATGCTTCTTTCGGCCCTTCCGTGTATCCACAATTTGTATTATCAAAAATCTTTCAACATATAAACAAACTTAATTTCACTTACTTTATTGGTTTACTCATCACACTGTTTTATTGTACTTATATAACTTACTAGCTCTGAATGATATTTAAATAAATTGTACAATACAAGCCTAAAATTTTTATCATATAGTATAAAATTAAAAAATACAGGTTTTCAGTAAACTACCCATAATAATTTATTTTTCCTCTGATAAACAAACATTATTTTGTTAATCATAATAGACACTTTACATATACACATTTCAAACAAAATTGTTCGTCTATTTAAACAATATTCAAATTTAAGGAAATCAGTAATCAGTAAACTACCATTAAATTATTCGCAAAAAAAACCCACCAAAATATGTCATTATTAAGTTCCC
The DNA here is from genome assembly GCA_901482245.1 of Timema douglasi. Classification (NCBI taxonomy): domain Eukaryota; kingdom Metazoa; phylum Arthropoda; class Insecta; order Phasmatodea; family Timematidae; genus Timema; species Timema douglasi. The sequence continues at coordinate 805,677 of CABEEJ010000008.1, read as the reverse complement.
CTTGAATTAATTTTTTCTAGAAAACCAAACATATATTCTTACATTTTATGTAAAAATATGGCAAAATACCACGCGAAGTGTTAGCCTGTTTATATATTAGGATCTTTTCAAGGGGAATGTCAATTATGTATAGTAGCACTGCACGTGTAACAGAAGGTGTCAGTCACAAGTAACCCCTACGTGATAAGATTTATCCAACCTTTACAATCGTTCATAATTTGTCATAAAACATTGAGATTACTTACCCACTTGTCGAAACAAAACCATCATTGAACAAAACATTTTGTTCGGCAAATAAGAAAACTGTTCGGCAAAGAAATTATATTATTTTTAAATTGGAAAGTCAAAACAGACTGAAACTTAGTTTTAAAAGAGAATTTTTGTTTTTAGAACATTGGACAACTGTCCGGCTGTGCAACGTTCGATGGAAATGTTTGAAGAACAAACCAATCTCCGCATGCGCGATTTACCCACGTGCTTTACGTTTGCGAAGCGTTCTGCATTCCATTACAGCCTTGTATTTGGGTTTGGAGTATTTTTATTATTTACAATATGTGCATGAACGATTTACCCACGTTCTCTAAGTTGGCGATTAGTCATACACTACGTCACAACCTTGTGTTCGTGTTTTAGTATATTTGTGTTTTATATCATCAGGACCGAAGAGACTCAAGTAAACTGTGTGTGTCAGAAATTGGATGAGACCAAAACTGGTGTTTATTCGCAGGCTTTCCTTGTTCGAGTATTATTATTATTATTATTATTATTAGAACCGCGTCTTACTACCCTTTCGGTTTATACGCACTTACGCTAATGTGTAATGGTAGGGTGATTGTGAGATGAAATGAAGGACCTACAGCTTAACGTGGAATCCGAACCATGGTGGAGGCCTGGCATTCCTCACATTCACAAGACATCTTGTCAGAGGTGAAGGAAGGGTTTGGTAATCAGACAAATCTTTGCCGGGACCGAGGATTTAACCCCGGCCGCCATCATAGAAGTCTGACACCTTACCCCTAGACCGCCAGGTCACCTTCTTCGAGTAAAAGAAGACAAAGTGTAGAAGAGATAACTAAATCCATGTCCTCTTCGCGCGTCGTCATGTTGTCTACTTGAGGGAATTTTGTTTTGTTTCATGAATTTATTATTTTATCTGATGATGATAGCCCACAGCATCGAACAGTTGTCTGAAACAATTTGCTCCAAACAAGTTATTTCGACAAGTGGGCAATTTGTTTATTACTTTCACAAAGATATACTTATTAATAGAGTAGGTATCTATTTAGGCCACAAAATAGCAGCACTGTGCTATGTAAGATATGTTACAGTTGCGTTTTGTTAATTCTTTTTTCTCATAAAATATATATACTTTGTTTGTTTTATTAATAAAGCACATTAAAAAAAATCCTAAAGCAAAAAATTAAAGATCTTAGACAAATTGAAAAGCCAGAAGATTAGTCCAGGATGATTATGTAATTTATTTCTATACAAAGCAGTGCGTGCACTGGTCCGACTCTGACCCGGCCCTGTAAGGCTCGTTTCATATCAGGGGATAGCTTGCGCACTGTGTCATCTGACGGCACCAGTAGGCACAGTTTTGTTTCATGTCAAACAAAAAGAGTATTGTTGCCACTATGATCTTAAAATAGAAAACATTGATTTTCGATTCTCAATATAATTTTCAAAAGGAGTATATGCGGAAAATGGTGTCACCTTTTTGCGGATCAACTAGGACAGCGTATTTCAACCGGTGTGCTGCGAAGGGTCAGCAGGTGTACCGTGGGAGTTTAGGGGACGATCAAAAATAAGAGAAAGAAAAAATGGAGGAATAAAAATAAATATTTTGAACTACACAATAAACATTATTTTAAAAAATAGCGAAATTATTAGATTAACTCTTAAATATAACCTTAATACGTTTTTAATGAAAAAATCTCTCTCCTTAAAAAACTAGTGGTGCGTTTTAATATTTTAGTGACTGCTCAAATGTGTCTTCAGTTGAAAAAGGTTGAAATCGTACTAGGATGCCTTGTCAGAAATTATTTGATTTTGTGAACTTATTACTCAGATACTTATTTATAATAACACTTGGGTGAAAAGGAGGAAGGGTTCACTTTAACATACCGGTACCTTTAGCGATGTTAGCAGGCATGTATCCAGTAGCATACCAACGCCTTTAGTGGCCCAGGGCGGGAGTTTCCACCCACCCCCTCCACTATTATTAAGCACTTACCATATTGTGCCTCTATTGGCACCACAAAACCGAGGTTTAACCTCATATAAATAAAAACTATTGGAAAAAAATATGTGTAAAGAACTAACTATGTAAGTATTAATATAACTTAAAAGAAAACTAAAATGCATAATTTGTTCATGTTGTGCTTGTATTTCAATGAAATATAAAATAATAATAATATTCCTTATAACTACAAACTTAAACTAAGTTATATGATTTATTACTTATGTCATAAAAATATATATATATATATTCCGAAGGCCTCTTAGAATCACTAACAATAATCTATGAATAGATTGGTTTGGGTAAAATTTGTATTCAAGTTTTTTATGATACACATTTTTAATTTTTAATAAAAATTCTTCTCGTAGGGGCCCGTCTTGGACCGCCCTCCCATCCCCCCTTGGTACGCCACTGCATGTATCTTGTATTATAATTTTAGGGAGGTGGGGTTGGGAGCGGGAGGGGACCAGTATACTCACTCATGGCTTGAACAGTTTTAACCCGCTTCGGTGGCCGCATGGTCTAAGGCATCACTCTTACAATAGACTAGACTGCCGATGACTAGGAGATCAGGATTCAGTTGGGTGTACTAAGGGTGTTTTCCCCCCAAATGGTTTTCCACTCTCCATTAGGAAAATGCGGGTACACATCCTACAAACTCAACCTCACTGATACTTGCCCTGTTAGCTATAAAAAGTACGTAGACGCATAACCCAAAAGGGTAATAAGACGCGTGGATAAAATAAATAAGAAAGAATAATATTTTACAAAGAGTTGGCCTATGTTCTATGAACACTCCCGTGCTCTATGATCTGTAACGCCACAGGTCAATGAAATAGCCGGCTACCTCCGACACACAATACCTAGGATGACTGCATGACTAAAACGTCTATTTACGTTTAATGTGACATTGATTACAACACTTTATATGGAAATTTACGACTTAGTAATGCCATATCTTTACTTTTAATTTGATATATTAAACAGGTACATTTTAATTAAATTTAACTTGATGAGGGGATCTAAGGCCCCCAGGGACCTCACCCTACTCCCCTTTGTTACGTTCCTGAGCATATAATACAATATGGTTAATATTAAGACAATTTACGGCTCAATAGTAGCAAATTTCTGGCTTCTATTTAATGTATTAATATGTGCATTTTAGTTTTGACTAAATTTTTTATTATTTGATATTTTAGGGGAGTTATAAACCCCCAGACCTTCCTCTTTGGTTATGTTCATGTATTACCTTTTGCAAATCAGAACCCAAGATTGTAGTTTAATCTTAGATTTATCACCAATCACGTGGGTCTAGAGATTTGTGGGTGCCATGACATTTGTTTATATGGATTTCTATCTTCGTTGGTTTTCCTGGCCAGGCCGAGCTGATCCGATCTGATCCATGATGTGTTCTGCTGATGTTTTATCATATGAATAGGCTTAAAATAATTTATCTTTATGGTGGTATGTATAATATAGTTTGATTTAGATTAGAAGATACTTTTTCAATCGTTAAAAATAAACCAAAACCACTTTGATGTATTTATAGGCTTAAATAAAGTCTAATATAGTATTTTATTAATTTTGACCGTAAAATAAATGTTTGTATTTTCTCAAAATTTCTTCCTAACAGAATAATATAATATTTATATATAGATATGTTTAAAATTGATGTTTTATTTAATGTTATCCTACTTCGACTCAATTTTATAAAGAGTATTTCGATTTAAATTAGTTTATATTGGCGTACTTCTCTTGTGTATCGATAAAAAAAAAAAAAGGAGAGAGAGAAAGACTGTAGTTAAAAAGAAAGCAGTTATTAATTATTTTATACTTGCCAACCACCGTTTCTAACAACCACTCTTTTGTTGAAAATCTTGTGTTTAGTTTCTCGTTCTGTTATTTTGAAAGTGTATAAAAAGGAAAAGTAACCCTTCCATCCCCTTTACTCACTCCATGTTTGAAACTGATAGGTTCGCTCTGATGGATGAAATGCTCAAGAACTGAAACTTGATTACGTCGCCTGCTCTTGTGGCAAGTAGTGCTTCACAGTGGCGACTGGAGCAAACTGCTTTAGTCTCATTTATTTGGATGCAAGAGCTACTAAACCTTAGTTTACATCAACGTCCCCTCCCTGACACCCTCTTCACCTTCCTGCGTTTCGAGTGAACTATGGTGTGCCAACTTGTGCTTGCTCCATTTGCAAGTCAGAAAAAATATGGACCGGAAACATGAGTTTCCAACCTTCCTCTAGCCTAGAGGGCACCGTTGAAGTTTGTATGGGGAGGGAAGTATATTCCTGGAGGTGAATGGGTCAGAGAACATGAAATATAAAACTCTTAATAGAAATATTAGTACACTTATGATCACTCTCAAAAAAATAATATTATTATTTACTAGTACAGCAAAATAATATTAATTAATTTGCATCGATTTAGTATACATACAATATTTACATTTGTTTGGTTACTATATATACTATTTACCATAATTGCTATTACTTATTTAATATATGGCATCAGGAAATCCTAAAGTTAATTGCCGCACTTACACAAGTACGTCACCTATCCCTATCTTGAGCTATTTATATCCAGTCCACCTCATTACATACACCTTATCTCTTTCAGGTCTATTCTAATGTTACCCATCCATATGAGTATAGGTCTTCCCAATGGTCTCTTCCTGAGTTTGCCAGTCAATAATCTGAACACGCTTCTAGATTCTTCCATTCGCGCTGTATGTCCTACCCACCGTAATCTGCGAAATTTGATTATACTAACCATGTCCTGTGATTAGTACAGAGTATGTAACTCATCATTATGTAACCTGCTCCACTCCCCAATATCACCATCCCTTTTGGGATCAAATAACTTCCTAAGCACCTTGTTTTCGAACACCCTAAATTTATTTTTGTTACGTTGACCAATCATTGTTATTAATGACTCAATTTAAAAGGTAGAGATGAGAAGGATAGTTTATACAATATTTACCCACATTAGTGTGAACAGGGATGGAAAATCTACACTGATAAATCCAATGTTAAAAACTACCGCCGAATGCACCCGGCCTGAGTCAGTCCCTGACCCCACCGTCACCTGCAATCCAGACTATTGTGAGTCTTACGCATTATACTGTTTAACCACCAAGATGGGCATACATGGCAAAACATTTGTACAGGGTTTTATTTCTGATGACTTATGTAAATATTAAAATGGTACAAATTATGATCAAGGATGCCATTTAAAAATTTTCTATTAACAAACGCTATTTTTTGTAAATATAGAAAATGAATGTAGCCTGTTTACAATCAAATAAAAACACTTTTTCATACTTTGCTTCTTACTACCTGTTAGGGCTTATCTGCTATGCACTCGCATTTTCTTGGAGAGAAAGTGAAACCATTATTAGGGAAATCTCTCACAGGGCACTCAACATTTCATCTGAGCTAACCTCTTAATACCGGGTCATTGTACTAAATGATTAAAGCATGTATTTAACATACTACCAATAAAAATAAATATTATGTCACAATCATACATACGTTCTATCATAGTATATTATAATTTGGGATAAAAAACTATATTTAATGCATTTAAAACTAAATTGTTAAAGCCTTTTTCAAAAATTCTCAAATTCCCAAAAATAATTTTTTAGTCTACTCTTAGTTTGGTAGCTAGATAACATACCCTAACAGAAAACATATAATTACCAAAATTATAACTAAATTTATTAAACCTTTTTAACTCTAGTGCAGGTACAATTAATACAAATATATTATATTTATTTCACTGTTTTTTTAGCACTGTGTTTTACTACTGGTTTGGTTTGTACGCATATGTACTAATTACGATAATGTATTAGGAATGAGGGAGGCTGAATTTAAAGGAAGTGCACCCACATTTGGTGGAGAGAGAGAGTGGGAAAATATTAGGAAAAAACACCTCTCTACACTTGGCCGGGATTAGAGCCCCGATCTTCCCGTTAGTCTATTGTGAGAGTAACACCATAGGCAATGCCACCACCGAAGCGGGTGATTTACATTTAGACAAAGATATATAATTATTGTAGAACCCACCTTTTTGAGTTTATGGGCAATTTTAAACGTCAATATCTCGCATAATCTCGAGGTCAAAAACGCTCATGATTTTAGAGTAAAAAAACTGCTATCCCTTGTGTCTACAAGTGTACTTTTTCTAGGGGAGGAGAGTTTTATAAAAATACATTTCTCTATTTCTTTATTAATTTTACGTAGGCAAGCTTCCATCTTTACATCGGGGTGGGTTATTGCTATTTTTCATATTGCGTTCATAAAACTTGATGACATCCTTCTTGGTGCAATATTGACGATGTCTACGGCTTTAGATGAAAATATTAACTTAGTTTGCTCAGCTTAATATATTAAAACTCCATCATCAAACTTGTGAAGATATCGCTAGTGCCAGTTAATAGCGTTCATATTTCGCCATCCTGAATAATGTTATTTCTACTATTATTATTATCATCTTTAACTTTAAAGTTTATAACGTAACTATTCAAAAAACATTTACACCTTTAAAATTAGACCCTTAAATTCTTTAAATTGAAAAAATTACACATGTACACGAGGATTAAACCTGGGATCTTTGGCCTAGTACTACAATGCTAGAACCCCTGAGCAATCCGGTAGTCGTCCCGTGCTCAGGTCTTCACTCATGTTTTAAGGCAGCCTGTGATGGATATGCGCATTCGTACAATTGTCTGCTACCTCTCTAGTTGAAGGTTGCTGCGTAGCACTTTTTTTTAGCACCACATCTTACCACCCATTTGGGCTATACGCCTATGTACTAATTCCCACTAATGGTGTTTAGGGATTAGGAAGGTTGTATTTAAAGGAAGTGTACTCGCATTTACACGAAGGCTGAGTGGAAAAACATGTTGGAATAAACACCCTTGGTACAACCAATCTATATTTGAACCTCGATCTCCCCGCCAATCTAGTCTACTGCGAGAGTAGCGCGTTAGATCATGCGGCCACCAAAGCGGGTGTGATTTTAATTGATCACTCATATATAGCTAACTAGTTACGCACGTCCATCACAGACTTTGTCTTAAAATATGAGCGAAGATTGACTATGAGCGTGAGACAAATCTTGGATAGTTCAGTGGTAAGGGTATTGGCGTACCAAGCTAAAAGTCCTGGGCTCGATTTCCATATCCAGGAGGGGTCATATTTTCAATTTAAGTACTATGATACCTAGATGCAGCTTTAACCGTAACTAAAGAAATATAATAGCTTGTCTATTCAATCCACCATTAAATCATTTAAGCTGGCTGCTATCTGATTTTATTACAATAATTGTAAAACAAATAAACAATATAAGTGTATTGTAAAATAAAAATATTAGTACTTAAGTAATCAAGTAACATACCACTAAAACAAAATCTATATCACTGTTCAAGTCTCTGTACTTTACATCTTTATTTTTTATTAAAATAACATGTTTTAAAGTTGTTGTTTTTGTGAACTGCATCTTACTACTCGTCCTGGTCAGCCGCATATTCACTATAATGGGGTGGGAATAAAGAAATTAAAATTTTGAGGAAAGGATATTGAAAAACTATTTAGTTAAATCAACCTAATTATACCCTAATAGGACTCGAACCGTAATATCTCCATCATTTACAAACCAGAATAGTCAACACTGATGCCCTTGTCTGCGGGACAACTGATGTGGGTGATATTTTTATTACTACTTTGAACTCTTAAAATGAATCAACGTGTGTTTCTAGTTATATTTCGTGACTGATCTAAAGTTTCAGGATCGATTCCCTATCTGATAGAAACGTTTAGGCTTATAGTTGGTGAAATGGGGGCTACCTCTTTCACCGTAATCATTTGATGGCTATAAGGTAGGATGTTCTGTTGTTTTTTATATGGAGTTCAGTTAGTTTTTAAATATTAATCAGATGCAATTTCGTTCACAAAATGAACATTAAATATTCTTGGTACATAAAATCATATGACTCGCATATGACTAGATTAAAAAAGTCACTTAACCTAAATACCCAACTATACTGTAAGTTTAGCAGGGGGAAAAAAATCATAAGTAATCAAAAATTGAGTCATCACCCTGGAACCGAACTAAGTTCATCTGCTAAGTAATCGTATCTATCTATACGTATCTATACGTATCTATACGTGAGAAACGCCAACATTACTAAGAGGAACTTCCCAAGAACATGGACGCTGGCCGGTCTGGTCATTGATCAAGATTGAACAACGGAAAAATGTCGGTACTACAACACAGAATGGTGGCACATTAATTTGCGGTTTCGACTGAGACACGTGCTTAAAACATGGAACCGTTTCACCTCTGTGATTAACTCCCCCAGACCGTAGACATCGAAACAATAATTATTATCTTCACGTATTGGGCATTCCACAAAGCAACTGGGAGCGGACACCTTTGCTTGATAGGACAGACCACTAGAATGACTACCAAACGCAACACAACAATAATATACATCTAACTGGGATTATTTTATATACATTGCAAGAAAAAATATGTGCTATTTATAGGATAAACCACTGGGATGGCTGCTACAGGCAATACAAGGAAGAAGAAGAGAAAGTTATCTGTTAGCTAAAGGTTATATCACTGGGATGACTGCTATAGGCAATACAAGGAGAAATAATTTATCTGTTAGCTCAAGGTTAACCACTGGGATGACTGCTATAGGCAATACAAGGAGAAATAATTTATCTGTTAGCCCAAGGTTAAACCACTGGGATGACTGCTATAGGCAATACAAGGAGAAATAATTTATCTGTTAGCTTAAGGTTAACCACTGGGATGACTGCTATAGGCAATACAAGGAGAAATAATTTATCTGTTAGCCCAAGGTTAAACCACTGGGATGACTGCTATAGGCAATACAAGGAGAAACAATTTATCTGTTAGCTCAAGGTTAGACCACTGGGATGTCTGCTATAGGCAATACAAGGAGAAATAATGTATCTGTTAGCTCAAGGTTAAACCACTGGGATGACTGCTATAGGAAAATAGGAAGACGAATATGAAGGAGCTTATATACTGGGATGAGAAAGTAATAACTACAATATAATCTACTTTATTATTGATCTATTTAGTGTGATATATTAAATTGTACTCAGCTTACAACTTATTTTATTGGCTATTCATTAATTTCCTCTTTTTGCTAAACAAATTAAATTGTTAATAATATTTACCGTATGATGCTAGTTGATAAAACATATACAGATTCTTAATTATTTAAAAAAATCATGTGTAGTCTTGGAACCATAAAATTGGAGATAAGTTTTAGTTTCCCCTTTTAAAGGAAAATATTTGTTTTTACTTTTTCAAAAAAAAAAGGTGCATTTCTGTATAGCTCACATAACGAACTTACTTAGATGAAAATTTACAAATTTCAATTAGGGAATCACAGGGAAATGACGTATCAAAACAATATTTACTTTATAAACTTTGATGCATTTCGCTTTATATAGTGTCAATAAACAGGAACAACGATTAATTATTGATAGATTTGGAGACGTTTTTCATGTAACTGGAAAACTGGTAAAATACAGATATTTATTTTGTCCCTGGTAATAAAGGGGGAAAATAGAGTATTTCACACTCACTAAAGGCGGCGTAGTGACTGCACATATTCCCCCCACCAAGTTCAGAGAATCCTATTCTAAACACTATTGTTACGACTTCACAATAATACATTTTGTGAAATTTTGTATTTCATTCCACTATAATAATCTCTAAAGTGTCTGTAAAAATGGGAATTCCTTCTAGAAAACCTATATAGCACGGATAATTTTTGTACTAAAGAAATAGTTTCAACCCTACTTGGAGCATATGTGTGGACCGAGAACTTAAATCTAGGTCCTTGGATCAACATGAAACTACTCTACCAATTGAGCTACCCGTGGCTCCATATAAATTTACCTAGACTCCATATCCTAGAGTACGAGCTATGGCTACCTTTTTGAATATCTCATCATTAACGTTATTATTATTATTATTATTATTATTATTATTATTATTATTATTAGCACCGCGTCTTACTACCCGTTCGGGTTATACGCACTTACGCTAATGTGTAATGGTAGGGTGATTGTGAGATGAAATGGAGGACCTACAGTTGAACGTGGAATCCGAACCACGGTGGAGGCCTGGCATTCCTCACATTCGCAAGATGTCTTGTCAGAGGTGAAGGAAGGGTTTGGTAATCAGATAAATCTTTGTCGGGACCGAGGCTTGAACCCCGGCCGCCAGCATAGAAGTCTGACACCTTACCCCTAGACCGCCAGGTCACCTCATCATTAACAGCATTGGTATTGAACGTACTAATAAAAATGACTAACTCATAAACTGCTCGATGTTTCATCGTATTAAGAATACATTTTTAAATACACCGAGATTAGCTTCTCAGAGGTGGGTTGATCACCGGCGAATGTATAACAATTTAAATATATTGAAAATGGCCAAACCCTCCAATGAAATATAACTTCTAATTCCATCACAGGTATTTCCTAAGAAACAAAAAAGATTAGATCATTTGTCGTCTGATGTAATTCTTCCCGGTTTTCTCAATTTGTCATGGAAGCTGTAAGACAATCAGCTTTGAAGGGACCTGTTTATTTACCCATGAAACCACGAGCTTGGTTGATACACTTCATTAAACTTTCCTTCGGAACGTGATTGGAAGAATCATGGTGCGTATCAGGAAGATGTGGCAGGCTTATTGTGAGCTACAACACTTCAGAACAAATGGACCGACATGACTTGTATAGAAATCTCACGCTACGTTACCAGGGGGTTCTTTTGTTTGATGGGTGACTCGCAGGAACATAAACAATCTTAATCTACAAGACACCATTTTAGATTAACGTGAGACTTGCCAGAATATAAATAACCTTCATCTACAAGACATTAAATTTACATGAGACTCACCATTTACAAGACACCATATTAGATTTACATGAGACTTGCCAGAATATAAATAACCTTCTTCTACAAGACATCAAATTTACATGAGACTCACCATCTACAAGACACCATATTAGATTTACACGAGACTTACCAGAATATAAATAACCTTCATCTACAAGACATCAAATTTACATGAGACTCACCATCTACAAGACACCATATTAGATTTACATGAGAATAGCTAGAACATAAACAACCTTAATCTAAAATACACCTTCTTAGATTTACATGAAACTTGCCAGCCAATAAACATACACCCTTAATTTACAAGGCAACATATGTTAACACAAACGACCTTAATTTACAAGGCAACATGTGTTAACACAAACAACCTTAATTTACAAGGAAACATGTGTTAACATAAACAACCTTAATCTAAAATACACCTTCTTAGATTTACATTAAACTTGCCAGCACATAAACAAACACCCTTAATTTACAAGGCAACTTGTGTTAACATAAACAACCTTAATCTAAAATACACCTTCTTAGATTTACATTAAACTTGCCAGCACATAAACAAACACCCTTAATTTACAAGGCAACTTGTGTTAACACAAACGACCTTAATTTACAAGGCAACATATGTTAACATAAACAATCTTAATTTACAAGGCAACATATGTTAACATAAACAATCTTAATTTACAAGGCAACATGTGTTAACATAAACAATCTTAATTTACAAGGCAACATGTGTTAGTGCACTACGAAACACTGTTAGCTCATCGCTAGACACTGACAGTGTGCGAATATATTTTGAGAAGTGACCATTTTGTTCTCCATACACACAACTTATATGCTACCAAGCATTTCATGCACACCTCTTGTCAGTACGTCTACTCCAAATTCTACCTTTTTCTTCCCTACCATATTAATATTAAATATGAGGATAGCTCAATCAAAACACCCTTTTAATACATCCGGCTAGGACCAGGCTGGCACTGCTAACCACTACACCAATCTTCCTGGTTACAGTCCGAGAAACAAAGCTGACTTTTCATCGTTTATTAAATAAAGAATTGAACGACACAATCTTACATATTTTTTCATATGATATAGTTATAGCTTGGAACAAAATTAAAAAAAAAACTATCAAAAAACCACCCATAAATACGTTTTTAAGTACATATCGATATTTATCAATAAAACACTCCCCAAACATCCATATGAGATAAATCAGTTGTCATGTTCGAAAAGAATCATAGTTTTAAAAAATAAGTCACCAGTAAAACACTCTTAGTTGCAGTTTATCCGAAAATCAAGTACACACCGTTATTTATAATATAAAACACTTCCCAGGTATCTGTTTTGAACATAATCACTAGATCCATTGGAAACATCTCGAATTTAAAAAAATAACTCACCAGCTAGCTACCTTTAATTGTAGCCTTAATTTTAAAGCTAGAATTAAAATCACTCTTTAGCTTTAAACTCTGACCACACATATGAATATCAAGTTTGAACGAAATGCACTAAACCGTTTAGGATTTAGAGCCAAGTATCAACAAAAAGGTGGTAGAGAGAATTATACAAACACTCTTTTGGGGATTCAGGAGCCCATAAAACATGAATATTCGTAATTATTTTGAAGAACAAAATAATCATGAGTACAATAATAATTGGTTAAATGAGAAAAGGGAAATTTTTGCTAATATATTCATATCTCTATTAAATACAAAGCTGTCAGCAAAATAAAACCTCTCAAAAATATGTTTCTTATAGCTTAAGTTTACGGACAAACTGTGGAAAACTCAACTTTAAAATGAACACTACATGTTGAATTTGGTTGGGTTTTTTTCGGATGTGAATGTGACACCGCATGTCATCGCAACTCCGCGATGGAACCGCGCTCCACACTGCTGCACAAACACTTTAATCAAGTTGATCACACGCCGGAAAATTGCTCTTAATAAATGAACCAGCCCGGAAGCCTTTCAGTGCGGGAATTTACTCTTTCCCTTTCAAAAAAAACAAACGCTTTAAAATGAAAATCTCCTCAAATAAGTGCTTTAATTCGTAATGAAATACTGATCACTAAAATGGGAATAAATAGATAAGAATAATAGACAAAATAAATTGCTTTATCATTTATTTATCGCTCGCCCGCATCAGTGTGTGCCCTAGGGCTAAGCTCGGTTGAGATCTGAATTCCGGCTGGGTGTACTAAAGGTGGTATTTTCTAAATGGTTTTCCCCTCTCTCCTTGGGAATGGGGGTAGTTTTGCTGTAAACACTACTCTTCTCATCCTTACCTCAATCGTGCAAACATGCAGATAATCTGAATTGGCAATAAAACTGGATGGAAATAAATAAATAAATATATATATATAATTTTTTTTCATCCAGTTTTATTGCCCATTCAGATTATCTGCATATGTGTGTATATATATATATATATATATAATATCTGTATGCATATATATCGCTCCACTTCTTACTACCTGTCCCAGATGGCTCATTTAACACTAATGAGGTAAAAATAAGAGACATAGAGTTTAGAATAAATGTACCCACATTTGCTTGAATGAAGGGTTGGAAACAATTGAGGCAAAAACCACCCTCAGTACATTCAGTGGGGATCCGAACTCCGATATCTCCGTTGCCGACAAACCACACTTTACGAGGCTGATACCACCGGTGGGCAAGCGGACTAACTCTCAAGCTCATCTAGTCTGGTTTGTCGGCAACAAGGAGGTCAGGGTTTGATTACTATAGCTGGGTGTAGTAAGGGTGGCTTTTCCTAAATCATTTTATACGTTCCTTCTGCGCAAATGCAGGAATATTTACACTAATTTCTGCCTTTATGATTCATGCCACATTAATTTTGGTAGCTCGGATGGGTGGAAAAATAACAACTAGGAAGTCATTATATTATGCGTTTAGAACCTTTTTAATATACCAAGTTATTCGACATACTCATTAATATTAAATAAAATCTCTCAATTGAATTAAATTTTAATCTGAAATTACATATAAACACTGGAATGAAAATTATAAGGAACGTGCTTGGTAAAATGAAATTTGGTTAATTAGTTGTTATACTTCAGAGTCAATTAACATAAAAGTAATGAAAAAGAAAAAAACGGGGAGGGGGTTTAATAAAAGTGGAGATTATTAAAACATAAAAAGTATATGCAGTCAATTAAGAATATGAATTGATGGAAGTGATAAATAACTAATTATTCAAGGTTAAAAATTGAGATGTCATGAATTTAATCACATATAAGTACACAAATTATTCACCTAAGTGTAAATTATAAATTGATCAAGAGCAACTTTAATTAAAAATAGGAAAAAACCAGTAGTTGAACAAGATTCCTAAAAAATGAAATTATTAGACAAATTTTTTAGAATTATATCAAAAACAAGAATTGTAAATAGTTAGTGACAAACTAGAATTTTTAACACAAACAACAATCAATACATTATCAGTTTGCTAGAATTTAGGAAACAGTCAACAAAGGCAAAAATGCAGAATAAACAAATTTATTAATTAACTATTGATATTACAGGAATGATACTCTTAAGATTTCATACATTATTTTCTTAAGAGTCACTTATAAGCTAGACCTGAGGATGGCGTAATGAACGCTGAAACATGTCGTCAATCAATCAGCCTAGAGGCGGTACAAGTGTCTAAGGAGTGGAATTAAATCACAGGTAAGGAACGTCTTTTTTGATACACCATTCAAGTATAATTTCAAATATTTTCCCGTTTACACTTATTAATTACATCCATTCTATTATATTTAATAAACTTATAATATCGATTATATAAAAACCACGTTGATTGATTTGGTCTACATTCCTGCTAATTTTCAATTATCTAATAAATTATATCTTTGGTTAATATAGTTTGTAACCCCCTGACCTGATAACAAGCTCTAAGCATTCACATCTTTTAATCGTGTTTCTATGTTATCAGGAAAATTTTAATTCCAATTTTAATATGTTTCTTATGTAGTTTAACATTAAAATGTTTACATTGTGTATCAGTAATTTTTATTTATTTCCTAGATTTTATTATTTTATTTTATAATTCTTGTAACTAGTCAATACCAACTTATTATTAATCACATTGATTATTCTTATCATTTGTTGCCCTAATGACCGCAGTGTGTCGATGAGCCTCTAAACCTCTTATCATTAGTTGTAAATGCATAGTTGCCCTTGTTGACTGTTCTTAGATTTTATTAAATTGATCTCATATAAATACCACATGTAACAACACTCCTGTTCAGTTTAACTATTTACAAACTCTATTTTGATAATTTCTCAAACATTTTAAAAATAATTTCATTTCTTCAATTGAATCCTGTTCACCTATTGGTTTCCTACTTTTAAATTCAAATTGCGTTTGACCAGTTTATAAGTGACTCTTAAGAAAAAATTGTATGGAATATTAAGTCTATAATTCCTGTCATATCAATAGTTAATTAATAAATTGGTTTATTCTGCATTTTTGCCTTTGTTGACTGTTTCCTAGATTCTAGCAAACTGATAATTTATTGATTGTTGTTTGTGTTAAAAACTCTAGTTTGTCACTAACTCTTTACAATTCTTGTTTTTGATATAATTCTAAAAAAATTGTCTAATAATTTCATTTTTTAGGAATCTTGTTCAACTACTGGTTTTTTCCTATTTTTAATTAAAATTGCTTTTGATCAATTTCTAAGTGACACTTAGGTGAATAATTTATGTACTTACATCTGATTAAATTCATGACATCTCGATTTTTAATCTTTAATAATTAATTATTTACTACTTCCATCAACTCATATTCTTAATTGACTGCATGCACTTTTTATGTTTTAACACTATCCCCTTTTATTAAACCTCCCCGTTTTTTTCTTTTTCATTACTTGTGTGTTAATTTTAAACACTGGAATCTATCTCCGAACTTTTGGCTTAGCATCCCAGTCCTGGGTCCGATTCCCCTATTTAATTGTCATTATTTAACCATATTTAATTTCGTTGAAAGGTGCAATCTGTAAACAAAGCTAATTATCATATTTGTATTATATATAATACTTGATTATTTAATTTCAAAAGGATTTTTATATCCACAAAACAAAATATCATATGGGAATATTTCACCAGGGGCTAAGTGTTTATAAATAGTAAAAGCTGCATAAAGTGCGTATACCATTGATTTGTAGAGGCTATATTCGACGACTACCTTTGAGACAACCACAAATACTTCGGTTTGTTGTTGCCAAACATCCCTGCTCCCGTTTTGAAAATGTTTTCAAATAGGAAACAATGTCGTGCTGCATACAAAAAAGTGAAGCGCATCTACGTGTATTAGTTCCGGTTGATGTTCCAGTGGCCCACTTGCAAACAAGATTATGATGGGGCTAATGTATCCTCTAGTTCCGATGCACAGAGGCATCGCATCATCTGATGTTTCTACATGGCTAGATAGTGTTGGCATTGAATCATCTCGTGTGGATAAATGGCCAAATAATGTTGGCATGACATCATATGGCATGCCTACATGGCCAAATAATGTTGGCGTTGCATCATCTGGTGTGCTTATATGGCCAAACAATGTTGGCATTGCATCATCTGGTGTGGCTACATGGCCAGATAATGTCGATATTGCTTCATCTCACGTGGATACAAGTCCAGGTAATGTCGATATTTCATCATCTCACGTGGATACAAGTCCAGGTAATGTCGATATTTCATCATATGATGTGTCTACAAGTCCAGATAATGTCAATATTTCATCATATGATGTGTCTGTCTATAAGTCCAGATAATGTCGATATTGCTTCATCTCGCGTGGCTACATGGCCGGATAATGTCAATATTTCATCATATGATGTGTCTACAAGTCCAGATAATGTCGATATTTCAATCATATGATGTGTCTGTCTATAAGTCCAGATAATGTCGATATTGCTTCATCTCGCGTAGCTACATGGCCGGATAATGTCAATATTTCATCATATGATGTGTCTACAAGTCCAGATAATGTCGATATTGCATCATATGATGTGGTTGCAAGTGTCTGCATTGCATTGTGTTTCTAACCGAATAGGTAATGGTTACATTGCATTTGGTGTATCTAAATGGGCAGGCTAAGTTGGTATTACATAATCTGAGCCCGTATCCAACAAAGGGTGGGACCTAAATAGTTGACGCAATTTTAAATGATGGTCCTGAGTCCACATTCACTGAGAATTTGTGAGCAAATTTGCACAGTTTGTTTTCCCCCCCTCCATAGTAAAACAAGTGTTCAAGCGGTCAAAAACGTTAAACTCACAGTAGAAAAGACTATCTATGACGGTCAGGTAAAGGTTTTAATTTCGACCAGCTGCACTGTGAGGGTGTGAATGTATTTCCAATTTCCTCTCTACGCTTATAAGGGTGTATTTGCTATAAGTTACCCTATCATGGAATTAATCGTTAAATCTTAGTGTAGAACGCACTACTAATAAAAAAAACTTGTTTTAAAATGTAAACACACTGTACCTGCTTTCTACTCTATTTTATGGGACTCTTTGGGGAAAAAACAGGCATATATTTACCATGAAATAAATTACTTAGATGGTTATAAAATAATTGCTATTCCAACGTTCAATATAGAATGTTAGTTTTTATTTTAGCCACATAGGATTGAAATAAAGAAATAAAATATGATTGCATTTTATGATTCACGAAAGTAAATATACTCCATTTGAAACTTGTTCTGTTTCGGGATGGGGGCGATGATTTGACAAAGTTTGCAGGGGAAATTACCAAAGTTTGTTTTCGTAGCGTTGTCAACGCACCCCTGCGGTTCTACTTTACATAATAATCACACTTTGTGTCGTAGACCCAGAATATTTGGAGGAAACGAAGTAGTTTATAACATTTGAAAAACTTAACACATCTTCAAAAACAATTTTGTTTTTCATTAGGAAAAGTTTTTCTTTTTATAAATAGGGCATAGCGATGGACATTCGAACCTGTTTTTATACATTCAGGAAAAATATAGAAAGTTAGGAACGTCGGAAAAGTTGGTGAAATATTAGGGAATTCTGTAACTGGTCAAGGAAAATGGTATATTTAACTATCTTCTTCAGATCTTATTCATACAATATTTTAAATACATACATAAATAGCATCCATGCAAACATAAAACTATGTATAGTAAAATAAGTATTTTACTATCATAGTTACGAAAATGCGCATTTTGTACCGAGGAAAAGTAATAAAAAAATCCCCAAAGGTATTGAGGCCACCCTGACATTACTTAAGTAAATAATAACGTGATATTGTTTAAAGTAAACAATATGGTTCAAAGCATTTGCTTGCGCAGTTATTTCATAACATATGCATGTTATTTATTCATGGTTTAACTCGAAAGCTATTTTTATATTCTTCCATGAACGTTTTACCACCAATCCAGGCTATCTAAAGTCTAAATTTCATAGGAAGACAGCTAAAAAGTTACTAGATCTACGTTCATATAGTGTTACGTCAAGTCATGTGATATGAAAAGGACCTTAATGATAGCTATTGTCTAAACTGTACGTATACACTAATGGGACAGGGAAGTATATCGTATAATTTATAATTAGAGTGCCCGCATTTGCATGGAGGAAGTTTGAAGGATATCATTTAAACACATCAATACATCTGGCCGGGACTCAAACCCCAATCTCCACGTCACAGTCAAACCAAATAAGAGGATATGGATGACTTTGTTCTTGTGCCTAGTGGTGTGGCTCATAAAGATTAGGCCTACTGACGAGATAATATAAGCAATAGGAATGATTAAGTTAGCTTAGAAGTAATGCATCCGCTATAGTCCGAAGAGAATATGAGAAAACCACTCTTAATGAACCCGCCTAGATTTGAATCCGGAATTCTCCGAGAGTAATCCATTTGGACAATGCACCATATATATACGTGAATTCTCTCCAGCCGGATCGCTACACACACCAGATATATTTATAAGGAATAAAATTTGAACTAAGTTCCCTAGATATCAAATTTTAATATGAAGTAAATGTTGACAAGGTCTTTTCTCGGCAATGAAACCCATACGTTATCACGCATTCGAGAATCCCTAATAATATATCCCATAAATAAAGGATGATATATATATATATCATAAGCAATAAATACTATAAAATTGTTTCCATGACTATGTAAATGGTAGTCTCTAAAAGTGCAAAATCTAAACATTTTACAAAGATAGACGGGATACTACTATTAAAGTCTTTACGCTTAATATTTCGAGACATTCTGAAGGAACGTACAATAAACCAAAGTTAAAGTATCATTTTCATCAGAATCCTTAGTCAAAAAGGGGAATATCTGAGTGTTGGTTAAAAATTATTCGGAAGGTTCAAGAAAGACAACTGATATTAATTTAAAGTAATCCATGATAAAAAGAATTTAATATAAATATAAAATAATTACGCCGCTATAGTACATTTAGAATAGACAGGTCGAAAGAGAATTTTTGAAAAACTTACATAATGTCAAGACACGAAGTGTCCTCTGTGAGAATCCAAACAAGAGTAAAGAACAAGGGTAAAATCATCAGGTGTTATTATATTATTGTCTCTTGTAACTTAATAGATGTTTCATTGCTTTTAAAATGATTTAATAGATTTGTTGACATACAACGGGAAATTGGGGTTTGCATACCAGTCTAGTGTGATAGTGGTTTTTCCTTCATAGTATTTCACTCTCCCTTCACGCAAATGCAGTTACAATTCCTCTAGATATAACCTTTTCCCATCCCTAACTAAATATTGCAATTAGGTCTTACGATAAAATCCAAAACGGGTAGTAAGATGCGATGTTAAAAAAAATTGTGCCAATGTATATTACTGAGTTTTAGAAACTTCAAAAGGCCAATAATAAACGCTTTGGATCTTTGGTGTATTTTTGAGACTATGGATGGATATTAAATATGGAAACTAAAATATTGCAGACTAATTTAATTGTTTAAACATTTAACTTTCAATTGAATTTCAACACTATAATTACTATTTTAGTTAATATATTACTTATTACTACATTAAAACTAATACATTACAAATATCGGTGATGGATCGATTTCAAAATTGTACCCGATCTGGTTTAACTACCTATCTCTAAATCATATTTCATCACACAAACCAAATTAAAGAAGTTTGGTCTTCATTGTTTCCGACTTTTTGTATCTTAGGTAGTTACAAGATCCGTAGCCTAGTGGATTAG
Organism: Timema douglasi; assembly: GCA_901482245.1. Taxonomy (NCBI): domain Eukaryota; kingdom Metazoa; phylum Arthropoda; class Insecta; order Phasmatodea; family Timematidae; genus Timema; species Timema douglasi. Next base: position 785,224 of record CABEEJ010000008.1, on the reverse strand, counting down.
TAGACACAAAATATGGAAAAATAGTTGTACATTAAAAACTAGAAACTATTCATTGTCTGCCAACTATTAAATTAATTTTACTCTACGAATTTATTAAGAAATATATAATTTTTTAGTAAAAATAAACAAACGATAATTTATTAAGGCAATTGGCCCTTTACATTTGGCGTAGAAATGTAGAGTCATGGGAACAAACGGTTATCTTCAAGAATTGTTATTGTTTTGAAATTTTCTTTTCGGAAACGGTTTGCTTAAGAATAGAAGCATGTTGATTAAGTTATACTTTTTTATATGCACACCTCCTCTATAATGTTAAAAGTGATCAATTATCGATAAAATTGACGTTTTTCAATAGAAAACTGCCGGCTTCATAAAAAATAATAAAATGTAACAATTAATAAACATCGATACTTTATCTTAGAAGGGGTGTAGAAAATATTAACATACAAATTTCACTCGTTCTTTAGAAAACTGTTATTTCCAAACGTATGATTTTTCCGCATGACCTGTCCGGTAGCTACAGCGCCATCTACGGTTTCCGTGATCCGTCTGTTCTTGTTGGCGTGGAAGGATACTTCGGTCGGTTGTGAAGCCACGCCACGCCTTTCACCCTCCCGCCCACCATCCCACAAAATAGGTTTTAGACTTGCACTCGACAGGGCTACTGGTTGAAACGAGGTACCAACTGAAACCAGGGTGCACAGAGGGGAAAGCGGTTCATTTGAAACCCTATAAGTTCCGGCAATTTCAATAAAAGCATTAAAAAGATTACAATGTGAGTGTAGGCAACATGAGTTAAGAGTAGTATTTTTGCAGTTTTTGTATATAAAAAAAATTGTCAAAAGAAATCAAATAATTCTCCAGTATGAACATAGAGTTTAACTTTCTTCACATGGTGACGTCATCAGTTCTTTAATATCTGTAAGGGATGTTCTGGAATTTAATGACAACTTTTTCTTTTCATTTAAAACATGCTTCATCTAATGCCGCTATGCACATGATAAATATTCAACAATTGTTGATATCACAATATGAAAAAAATTTAACTTTATGTTTCATTTTATGCAATATTTTATTGCTTTTGGCCAAAAACTATGTTGCTATTAAAACTGTAAAAACACTACTGTTAACTCTCGTTCCTTACAATTCCACCTTAGCTACAACTATAAAATAGAAGACTGAACATGTGTGAAATGCATAGGATAAACTCATAAAACCAGGCTCAATGTCCAAAAGGTATAATCTCACACGTTAAATATAATTTGACTTCTTCCACACCACTCCCTTCTACAGTAAAGTACGAGTCGGCCTACATTTCTGGGTGCTCCACTTATCAAACCGATCTATCTATAGTATGGCATATATGTATGAGTGTAGATAAATAGATAGATTAGTAGCAAGACAAACACTTATTTATATCTGTTTATTGGTATCTTTATCAAATATATAAGTTGCGCTAGTTAAATGTGGCAATTTTCATATCGTTATTGTGGAACCTCTTTAATTAAAAAAAAAATGTTTTACAGTGCAAGTTTTATGAATTCTTTTTAATTTTTTAAAATAATATATATAAGTTACCTCAGTCGGTAGCGTGTCTGCCTACTGAGTTAAGAGTTCCGAGTTTAATTCCCGGAATGGCCGAAAATTTATCATTGGTGAAAATATGGGTTTACCCTTTCATATTAATAAATTAACGACAGGGAACTGGATGTTGTGCTTGTGCTGGTCTTAAGTTAGATTATAAACCATATGAAGCTACGACAGGCTCAGTGGAAAATATATGGCTTGAATTAAAAACTGACATAGGTCACAGACTGTAAATAGTAATGGATGTAATGTAATTTATAAGATGCCTCTATAGCAGAAAAATTTGATATCCCGTCACTTCAAGGCGTCGTTAAAATCATGGTGTGATATAAAGTTTCAATACATTATCTAAGCTATATATATATATATATATATTTTTTTTACCATAGCGTCGTACTACCCTTACATGAGATTTAATTTACTCTCATGCCTAATTGCTGTGGTTTCTTGTAAGTTATATAGTATATTTATAAGCATTTTTTTGTAAGTTGATATGTAAGTCATAAAACTTAACTATAAATGCTAGTCCAGATAACTTCTGATAAGCTGGTGTGATATATTTTAATAATTAAGCTTTTCCATACGTATCGGTCGAACTAAACGTCAAGCTCGCCTGGTCTGATTAGCTGTTCACAGGTAAGTTGGGGCTTGAATCCTGCCTAGGTGGGCGGAGGATGTATTTTCCTTAAGCGGTCTAAACTCTTCCTTATCTCAAATGAGTGTACACTTCCCATAATATAGGTGTATATACCATACCCGACGAGTGAACAGGGGGATGGAAATTAACTTTTGTTTTAAGGCGCAATTGAACTACAGATTGAACAATTAATGAGCTCCTATGTTAGTTTCTCTATTTACGACAATCTTATCGTTCTTGGACTACAGTAAGATAGGAGTGTGTCCAGGATATAAAGAAATAACATATATAATATAATTTAAGAAATGAAAAAAGGTTGAATACCACTTTGGGAATAATTCTTAAAATATGTTAAAAATAAATCTTAACTCCCAAAAAAAATGATAAAAAATATTATGAATATAAGCATTTTATTTTTAATTAATCATTAGTATTTTATAGAAATCGCTAATATGTCTACATATTCTCTGGAAATTAAGTAGCGATAAGGTTTTTGTATTAAACACCTATTTACGGTTTGATCTAATTGTATTGTTGGTTCTCCGAGGGGAAGCTGTTCCGTATACTATAGGCCCCCTCCTTATCTTTCAACTTACCAGCCAAACCCTGTAAGGCCCATTCCACAATAGCGGTTAAAACACGGTGGTTTTGCCGCTAGCTTGCGCCCCCAAAATCTTGAATCTACACCTGACTGTCCAAACGCGACTGTTAAACAGCTATCAAAACGCTACTGATTCTACACTAGCGCTTTAAATGCTGCCATTGTTTCTTCCACTTGTGCAGAATGGTTTAAAGAATTTGTATTTCAGGACTTATTTTGTTGGAGGAAACTCGCAAAAAAAACTTGGCAAAAGATACATTGGTGGACTTATCGAACCGTCTCTCAACAGGACAATTTAATATCATGTTTATGAATCACAGAATGTATCCATAGTTGTTTTTTTTTGTTTTTTTTTGTAATATATAATATCTGTGGTTTCATTTGATGAACTACTTGGTTTAGTGAATGAAAATATTGCAAAACGTGTTGTGACATTGAGGCCTGGTGTAGTTTGATTCGCGTTTCTACCGCCAGGCGGTTTTAACGTCACCAGAGGTAGCGGTTAAAACGCTGGTATAGACGAAAAAACTTATTTTCTAACTTGATAACAAGGGTTTCATTCAAAGGAGCGGTTGCCAGCGTTTTAACCGCTAGTGTAGAATAGGCCTAATTATGTCTTTGATCTTCACGCCTCTCTTCCCCTTTGCAATAATCAGACAAAGTGTATTGCTAGGAAGATGTGGTGAAGAAATAATTACCCCAAAGACGGACTAGGCCTTGTCACAGATTCATTAATTGTGTTATGTTTGAAGAAGAGTTTTATACACAATATTATACACATGAACGATGTTTTTATATGGAATTGTATACAAATCAACAATTATTGTGTGTGAACGACCAAGAACTGCGTAAATTATTAACAAAATAAGGAGCAATTATGAAAACTTGCACCTAGTTTGGTAACAGCGCAGGTAATAGTTTCTAGTAATGTACAAGCCCAGACCCATGCGTATAATAGATACAAGTTGTCCTACGTTAGCAGAATGAATAGTGATCTTGTCTTTAAAACAATTACTCCATAGTGCTAATATCTGCTGGGTGTCGGAGACGGCTTACTGCACATAACGTATCACTTTGGTTTTTTCGTTCTCTTTCCACGCTAATACGGGTACACCTTTTATAAATTACTTTTTCCACCCAAACATCGATACTCGCATAGATTTAGATTTAGACTAGATTTATCTAGTCTAATTTACCAACTTTTGGGTTTGAACCCCAGCCTGGTGAACTGAGATTTTTTTTTTCGGAAAAGTTTTCCCACTCTTCCTTCACTCAAATGCAGGTACGTCTCCTCTCTGTTCTACCTAACTCATCCCTGCCTCATTGGTGTAATTAAATGCATTAGGCCGGGTGGCTGGTAACGCACTGTAAAAGTAAAGTAAAACTGTTTCTAATATCTAATAATACAATAATTAAGAAAACAAACGAAGGTCAAATAATGTAAAAACACCCAAAATTTCATATAAGCAAAAACAAAATATTAGAATAAAAAAGGATTTTTTAAAAAAAAACTTATGTAAAATAAGAATAATACTAGGAATGATTCACATCTTACTTTATTTTAATTTTATTTAAACCTTTAATCAACTTAGGGTAGAGACTATTAAACTCATTCGTAAGACAACAGTTCATCACTCCCTACATATTTATCTCTATTCTTCTAAGAACTGTTGTCATTCGAATGAGCTTTATTAGTTTCGGTTTTTAATTGTGTCCAAGTGAAGAGCTGGAACTATAAGACATTGTTTTTTTAGTTTAAAGAAAAAAATATATATTTAATAACAACTGCCCTAGCTTTTATACGAAGGAGCTAGCGATTGGATTTGAAGCCAAGTTTCCTTGGGCAGTGACAGTTAAACCTCCGATTAGAACTCTTTCCAAAGATGAGCATGATTTGTTTAGCACCGCGTTTTACTACCTGTTCGGGTTATACGCCTATGTACTAATTACACTAATGGTTTTAGGAATGAGGAAGGTTATATTTTAGAAGACGTGTACCCTCATTTGCATTGAAGAAAAGTGGATTTTTAAGACTTTCATCAGTGCACCAGACTGAGATTCGAACCTCAATCTCCCCGTCATTGACAGTTTAGTATACTGCGAGAGTAGCATGTTAGACGACGCAACCATCGAAGCTGGTATATACATGAATCAAACTCAATAAAAGTTATTTCTATTTTATTTGGGATTAGCGCGAAACACGCACCTGTGGGCACGCGAACAACTTTCAAACTAAACCAACCTAAGATAGCAAGACATAACAGTAAACAGCTTACTATAGATATTTAGTTGGGTAGTAATACAAAATCATACAAATAAATACTTAATTACTAAAGGCTATGCTCAGGATCAAACCAAGGTACTTTAGAGCTGAGGTCAAACTCCACACAACATTTTCACGGATGCTCTTAATCTTAATTAAGGGCATAACATCTGGCAACATTGATTAATTATCTATAGATGGGTTATATCAGTTAAAAGTAGTGGCTGATATCAGTTGAGGAAAATGGCTCTATGAGTTTAAACATAGATCGAGAAATGTGTTGCGCAAACTTAGTTAATTACCTAAATACTGCTATAGTTAACAAATTGCTCCATCTACTTTTGTTTGGCTGAGGCCCTTTCTGCAGAAAAAGATTCACTTAAGTTAGTTTGTAGGCCTTGCCATGAAATAATCAGTTTGATTATGAAATTGCACGTCAAATATCACAAATGTAACATGAATAGCAAAGATTTTTTTTAATATTCACATATTATAGTGTAACAAGTTAGTGATCGGGATTTTCTCCCCTCACTCTAAAACCTGGCTTCCTCCCCTCTGTTCCTCACTGATTTGATTTGTCTGAGTGGCTGCTACAAACCTTTTAAATAAAGGACTAGTAGTGGAACTAACGCTAGATCGTAGCTTCTAGAAGGCATTTATTCAGGAAATGGGACGATCGATAAAATGAAATCTATATCCTATATGCATGGGGCTAGCTATGGATAAAGTCGTTTCAGGGATATCGGTTCAGTTTAGGAGGTCTTTCTGTTCGGAACTAGTGTAGGAGCTCGTAAACTGAGCCGTCTTGATCATTTGTGTTTTGTTCGTGGAAATACAGAGCTGGGTTAGTATATTTACTAAGTGAATAACAAGTCTTACAAACAGTGGCGGCTCGTTGCTGAAATTAGTAGGGGTGCAGCGCCAGACATTTTTTAGTCTTTGTTTTAAAATTGTGTAAAAGGTGAAAAAAAAAACATGTATAAAAAGAAAATTTATTCGGGAACTTGATAAAATCTTAACAAAAAAAACCTTATTTACTTACTTTAACTTAAATTGTTACAGTTCAAGCTTGATCTATTCATTTAAAAATGAAATCCATTCTTCTTGTTTTAATTCGCGCAAAAGTTCGATAATTTTCTCCTTGATCTCCGGATGACAATTGAGGAAATTTTTCTCCATTGAAAGTACTGCAATCGCATTTAGTCTTTCTGTTAAATAAAATAACCTGAAAAAAATGAATCAAATAGAATAGCTGGAAGCAGAATAATAATCTAATTTTATACTCTTCTACACTTTATTACATTCAAGAATATGATAAACGGCTTTTAAGCACAACACACGCTGAGTAAAAAAAAACTTCCTTCCGCCATAACGTCAGTGCTCTCTCTAACTGACAGTCCCGCCTTCCTCCCCACTCCCTACTATGTGCGCATGCGCACAACAGTCAAACACCACATAGCTGGCACTGTGAAGCTCACAGTTTCATATAAAGATTTTTGTATATTTTTTATGAACTGGGGGATGGCTACTGAAGTACTGACATCAAGCTTAAGGAATATATATTGTACTACAAAAATAAAGAAAGAATTAAAGAAAAAAGGACTCATTTTATTAAATATTATCGATAATATCAAGTAAAAATAGTGGGTGCTGCAGTCCCGCAGTGTCTATACACGAGCCGCCACTGCTTACAAATTATTTTAATTTAAAACAGGAAGTGTAATACTAGAAACGCAGACCTGGTGTTTGGATGATTACTATTTGGGAAATAGTAATTACCTTCGTCAGTCTTATGCGGAATCGGGGTTGACTACACAAACCACTTAGCCACGAGGAAGAACACAATCAAGTTTGGCAACGCCTATATTTTTGTTTAAATAAACTATTAAAGAAAAACAGTTTTAAATGTGATAACTGCTAACCAATATAAATAAAGGTGTAATTCCTAACCAAATCTTTTGGCACGCGGGATAAATATCAGGTTCATCTAGTTTGGTGATAGGGAAGTTGAGGCTTGAATTCCGGACGGGTGTGCTGAAGGAGTTTCTTACTCAATGTGTTTCCCACCCTCTCTCTACACAAATGCAAGTCCATTTCTTCTAATTAAATGCCTTTAGGCCGGACGGGTAATTTGACGCTATATGGAAAAATGTTAATTCATATCTTTAGCCATGTGAAGCCATGTGGAGTTGAAACTGTCTTCCTCTTTCTTAGAGCAAGGCGTGATAACCCGACCACCAGATGTGACGCGCGTGCTCCGACGTAGAGGAGGGGTATAACCTGTGATCAATCTCCCTCCTCCCCTGGCTCATCTGGGAGTCATTGGAGCACACTTACACTTGCCATATCGTGTTCTATGAAACCTCTGACGAGCGACAAGAATAACAAACACTAAACACTGCAATAACGCGCCATCTCTACCCTGGCGTTGTGTAACTCACGATGAACAACAAAGAATGATCGCTGAAATAAAGGGCTAAGTCCACTTGGGCGACATTTATTCCAAGTGAAGATAAATAACAATCCCTTGCTGCCACAGTAACTTCACTCTGAAGTTATTTAGGATGAGATTAAATCCAAATCTCGGACGCTGCAATCGCGCATCTCTGATGGATGTGGACGATCTCCAACTATCTAGCAGCTATCAGAAACAGAGACTTAAACCATTACTACACGACAATCTGAGATAGCTCAGTGGTAGGTTGTTGGGGCACCAAGTCAAATACCTGGGTTAGATTTCCGTGTCCAGGTGCCATTTTTTCCAACACATATTTAAAATAACATTTATTAGCAGCGATCATCCATACCAAATATTGATTTCTATGTAATGTGTACAACTTGATTCGATAACCATTACTACCCGCATCGGTGTGCACCTGGTGTAAGGTACGGTATGCTTTACTGGTAATGGGTAGGTCAAGGATTGAACGCCAGCGTAATTTATCGAGGTTTATTTTTTCTTAAAATGACGAAAATGAACGAGCCACGTTGTATAGTTGGATCATGCTATCTTTGGCCTTTTTTTTTTTTAACGATTCAACATTTACTCAAATGTCATTTTGTACTAGCTCATCTATCAAATATGTTTGGGTCAATTAATACTAATTGAAGTCAATTTGCATCACTTGTCACCAGTGACACGACATAGCATTGAGGTGTATGAATCTGAATAAGTTTCTAATAGGCCTGTGCGAAGTACACTTTTTCGATTCGAAGCGAAGTTGAATTGAATTATATGAAATATTCCCGAAGTCAAATTGAAGTTCGAATATTATAAAAATAAAAATGTTGGAAAAAAATATTACATTTTGCATTATTAGAGTATTCTGGCGGCCGGGGTTCAATCCTCGGTCCCGGCAAAGATTTATCTGATTTCCAAACCCTTCCTTCACCTCTGACAAGACATCTTGTGAATGTGGGGAATGCCAGGGCTCCACCGTGGTTCGGATTCCACGTTAAACTGTAGGTCCTTCATTTCATCTCACAATCACCCTACCATTACACATTAGCCTAAGTGCGTATAACCCGAACGGGTAGTAAGACGTGGTGCTAATAATAATAATTAGAGTATTCAAATTTATTCATTAAAAATAAATAGCAAACCCTCGCGCAAATTGTGCAATACTTAGGTGAAGGCCAAATATGGGTCCCTTAAATCCAGCTGTTCCGGAGATTCATCCCGGGAGTAGGGAGAGTCTCAAAGGGGATTACCTTTTCAACCTCCGTTAAAAATTGTTATATTTTAATAGCGGTTACATATCTTCAGGTCAATACATTTCTATTAAAGTCCTCATTTGTCAATTTAGACCCATAAAGTTGGTCAATATTGGGTTTGACAAGAGTATACACTTTCGTACTAAAGAGATAAATTTTCAAAATATTACATTGCAAATATGATTAATATGATTATCACAACATGTTATTTAATAATTTTAGCTTTTTGTTATGTGAACATTAATAATTGTTGATGAGCATGGAAATATTTTGATTGTCAACGCTTCGTTAATGTTGAAACCAGAATTTTTTTTCGAATCGAATTCTAAACTTTGCGCATAGTTTTTAGTTACCTTTTACCTTTTAACTGTCAATAAAGGACAAAGCTATTGTAAACGAATTATATATATATATATATAAAACGCAATAAATAAGTTCCCCTCCGAGAATTGTGACGCGCTATAAATTAATGTAGATTTGATCGATTCTCCTAAAGCGGATGGAAATTATTACTTGCCATCGCGTCAAATTTACGGAATATCAAAGTAAAGATTGACGAGGCAGCATTTTCCATTTTAAGAAAATTAATCTTATTACTTTAAGATGGAACGTAAGCGAATATAAACTTCTGGAAAATTAATCTAGCTACCGTCGAAAGAAGTACGCTAATGAAAATGAGATATTAGCGTACACTCAATTCTGAAAATACTTATAGACTCCTTGATACCGGGCAGGATACACTTCATAGACTCAAGTTAAACGTCAATTCGCATCAGTGGGCACGTGGAATATGGTCTGGCTCATTTAGTCTGGTTTTCTAGAGACTGAGAGGTTGAGGCTCGAATCCCGAGTGAATGTACTGAAGATATTTTTCCTAAACTCTTTCCCATTCTCTCTCCAAGATAATGCGATACATTTCCTCTGTATTTAACTTTCCTCATCTCTAACACATTAGTTAATGCACATAGACTCAACATATATTATATAAAAAAAAACGTCCTTTAAAATCCATATCACCATTCCTTTAAATAACAAGAAGCTTGACCTAAACTTTCGATGGTAAAACCTTTGAATGTCTATACACCACCAAGTGCCCGGCCAAGTGAATAAGACTTATGAATTTTAATAAATTATTATTATTACTATTAATATCTCCCCACTGGGGTCACTAGTATTTCCCAACCTTAGTAAAAGTGTCTCCGACTTTCGTCTACTTCTTTTCTTTCGCTTTCCTCCTGATCGACAGATGACCTTGGAAGAAAGCTGGGACAGAATATATTGAGATCTTCTTCCTCCTCAATTATACATCAAACTAGGGATTTCTAGCTGTGAGCTAGAACTAATTTTAAAATTTCAATCAACCGTTTTATAGACTTTAATCAATTTGCAAACTTTTTTTTAGTATATACGCTCAAATATCTTGGCAATCTGTGTGCTTTAATTAAAGCAATTTTGTGTGTTTGTAAACGTGAGAGTTCCAAAACCAATAAACCTAGAAATCTGAGACTAGTACGTATTTTGGTATACCTGATAATGTGTACATAGGTCGTTATAAAAAAAATCTGGCAAATATTGCAATACAGTGGTCTTAAACCACGTGAACAGCGGTTATTTTTTTATGAATATGTAAGCCTACTATTGAATATATTGTTCATTTATTTTCTTTATTAACATATATATCACCAAGGGAAAATATCAACTCAAAAGTCCAAAAAGGAGTTACAGAAAAAATTTAAATCTCAAATCCAAAGATAAACATCATAGTCTGGTTGGGTTTGGTTGATTGTTTAGTAGTCACATTAGTGAATAAATCTGTATTTGACTTAAAGTGCTTAACTACCGGTGGGGATAGATTTAAACCAAATAAACCAAATAAACCTAGAAATCTTAAACTTTACTAAGGCAGGGGTTCCCAAACTTTTTGATATCGCGCCGCCCTTCACATGTCAGATTTTCCGTGCGACGTCCCTGTACCCAATATTTAAAAAAAAATGCGCAAATACGATTTGGTTGTATTTAAAAAAAATAAAAAATGAATTTACCTCTATTACAAAAAATTATGTATTCTTGTATGATTTATTATATTCTTTAAAATATGTACGAGTAATAATAATAATAATATTTAGCACCGCGTTTTATTATCCGTTCTGGTTATACGCTTTTAGTACTAATTACTCTAATGAATTAGGAATTGATAAGGTTGAAATAGAGGAAGTGAACCCACATTTGCGTGGAGGGGGAGTGAAAAACAATTTAGGAAAAACCACCCCCAGTTCACCCGACCGAGATTCGAACCTCGATCTCCCCGTACTCAGCAGTCGAGCTCTACACGACAAGCGCGTTAGCCAACTACGCCACCGAGGCGGGTATGTACGAGTACACGTGTATTGAAAATGTGCATGTTGCATTTCACTATATACTATAAGTTTTAATTTTTCCCTATAGCTTTGACGCCCCGGGTCAAGCCCGGTGACACCCCAGGGCGTCACGACGCACAGTTTTGGAACCCCTGCACTAGGGGAAAAGTGAGAGCCCAGTTCGGCTATTTTTTAACTTATACATATATCATAATACTAGCCTGAAGCTCGCGAGAACACCGAGTTGTGATGTTAAAATTGTTGTTAATATTGTTCACTACAAAATGGGTTATTTAATATAGTAGTGATTCGTTTTCTACCCGTGCAACACTGGGAACTTGTAGCTAGAAGAAAATAAGAAGAGAAATAAAAATTCATAACAACTCAATGTTTAAATTTCTGTATTAATATCCCATTTTTATGTCAATATTGCGCTCTGTTATGCTAGTGTTTTTCTGTTGCTAGCATGGCACATAAAATAAGTACTGCACGAGTAACCTTAGAATTAATCTCTTTTGATTTGAACCTTTACAGACCCCAGCCGCAAAGGTTTTAGATTAAATTTACATTGAAACAAGACCTGATAATTTTATTTGATGTTAAACACAATTAAAGACACAAAATTATTGAGATTTTCTCAGACAAGTCAGTTCAGGTCTGCAATTTTGCTGCCTGACACAACTATATAAGTTTTACTTTTATAATAAAGATAAGACTTTGATTAATAAATGTCTATATTTACATTTAGTTACTTTCGGAGTTTGTTTATTCAGTATTAAAAGGTTGTAGAAATATATTGCAAAAACTTTATCATACGTATGCAAATAAATACATCTATGACCTTGTTACGAGTTTTATCTGTGTATTGTACTCAGCCCGAAGGTTGGTTGGATCCTCAACAGTTCCATCGTCAGTTGTAAAGCCTGGGCAGCACTAAAGAGGCGTACTAGGGAAAAAAGGAGTGGGGTAATTTCCCGTTTCTTTCCTCACTGAGTCAGAAGGTACTACTCTTAAACAGCAGTATGCCAATGATTTATCTAAGAATAATAGTTAGATCAGGGTTCAAAAAATACGGTCACCGATAGCGACCAGAAACTATTATCCGTAAAATGGCTGTTTGTACTTTTTTATAAAAATTATATAAAGTTAATCTCTTTTACTAACTGATTGTTTCTTCTAAGGAATCGTAAGGTAGTATAATAATACATACTGTGGTACACTTGCTAATAAAGTATAACTGTGATGAGGGGCTGGCCCGGGCTCAGGCCAATGGGGTGGAAAATGTATTTATACAATTTATGATACTTCCGTTACTAGTTTCTAAACTGACTCAGGTCAAAAGTAAATTTAGGTCTACAAAGATACATGACAAATATAGATGTCGATCTAGTGATTGAAAAGTTCAATTGTTTAGTGACCCGCCTCGGTGGCGTAGTTGGCTAACGCGATTGTCGTGTTGAGCTCAACCACTGAGGACGTGGAGATCGAACTGGGGGTGGTTTTTCCTAAATGGTTTTCCACTCCCCCTCCACGCAAATGCGGGTTCACTTCCTCTAATTCATCCTTCCCAATTCCTAATCCATTAGCGTAATTAGTACTTAAAGCGTATAACCCGAACGGGTAGTAAGACATGGTGCTAAATAAAATAAAAAAATAAAATAAAAATTGTTTAGTGCTATTGGCATTTATTTTGTCTTTGTGAACACTATTCATGTTTTATAGTTTGTGATTATATTTGTGTTAATGTTTTGTGTAGTTCATCCATGTTCAAAAATTTTAACGAATTATAATACACTAGCTGTAGGATACTACAATAAAATTTGCCTGAAGTAAAAACTTTATATCTCAAAGTAAAAGTTATTTAATTTGTGTTGCCAGCTTTAGTGTCCCCCATTTCCTCTTCCATCACACTTCCTCTCCAACGACTCTTCGATAGGTTTATAATTGATGTGTTTGTTGCCGACCGAAGCCGTCGACACTCCTCGCTCCGACGGCCGCGAAATGAAACTAAAATCCGATGAAAATAACCAAAGACCTTTGCGCTTCATTTGGACTCCACAGGCGTGAGGTCGATACGCCTTTTTGTCAAGGTATTGTGCTTTATACAGCTCGCTTGTTTCGGTGATTAAAGATGTGACGTCATCTATACGGCAGGCACCCGCATCTGTGGGCACGTGGTCTGAATGCCAGACTCGTCTACATTGTTTTTATCGGTGACGGGGAGGTTGAGGTTTAAAATACCAGTTGGAAGTACTGAGGGAAGTTTTTCCTAAATGGTATTCCACTACACCTTGGAGCAAATTCTAGTACATATAATTTTATTTATATTTTCCTCGTCTTTACCCCATTAAGTTTGTTTTAGTTTCAATAGCTTGAACTAGTAGCTAGACACGGATAAAAAAATACAGTTAATATCCACCAATGATAGTATCTTAATTGGGGAGTTTAGATGGTTGGTTTTCCGCTTCTTCAGTATAGCATTGCTTTACTAAAATCATATTTAGTTTTGACCTTGAACACATTGTTTTGTATAATGTGTGCATATATATTAATTTAAATTTATAATTTATTTCAAGTCAATTTTAAAATTAAGAAAAGAAGTATATGATTTATTGCTGTAGAGCAAAGTAAAAACCTTGTCGTGACGTATGAATCAATGATAAATTTGCTTTGCTTATCACCGCATCTTATTACCTGTTCAGATTATGCGCACACATGATAATTACTCTGATGGGATTGGGATGACTAAGGAAACATTTAACCTGAATTTGCATGGAAGGAGAGTGGGAAACGATTTAGAAAAAAATACCCTCATTAGACCCCACCAGGATTCGAACCCCGATCTCCCCGTCATCACAAGGCCGGTTTAACACGAATGTGATGCCTTAGACATTTGGCCACTGAAGCCGGTGAGTAATTAATATTTTCGCTCTGAAGATGAACCGTCGGTTATGACCAACATATAATAACCCGTATACACGGGCAATGTTTCCGTACATAATTCAGTACAAGATAACTTCTGTATGAATGACCAACTATCTTGACAACTATTGACAAAATAAGTCGCTATCATGTAAATTTGTGCGTATTTTGGTATTAGCGTGGCTTTGTGCTTAGGGACAGATACAAGTAGTTTTAAATTAGCAACTTGAACAGAGGCGCTACTCTCGCAATAGACTAGACGGCCGAAGATGGTGAGATCGGGGTTGGATCCCGGTCGGGTGTACTGAGGGTGGTTTTTCCTAAATTTTTTCCCACTCTCCCTTCACAAAAATAAGGGTACAATTTATCTAAAGTGTAACCTTATTCATTTCTAACACATTAGAGTAATCATTTCATAGGCGTATAACCTGAATGGGTAGTAAGACGCGATGCTAAAAATATACATGATAAATTACTCTAAGGGATGAGGAAGCAAGCATTTTAGAGGTAATATATATTTTGGTTGGTAAACTTAAATATGTCTAATATAAAGGATGAACACAATGGTCATGTGAATGTACATCGTAATTTTCGTAGTATTTAGTGCACTAATTATTTCTTGATACTTGCCATCATGTAATATAAGTTTCCAATCTGAGTTAAGTATGAAAACATCTTTCGTGTGTCCGTAAGTATATTTAAAGGAAGACCATTGTATTTATAATTTAAGCCTCCTTTTTTCTTAATGCTAGCTACGCCACTGGCCTATACTAGTTCAGAACAACTCCAAACAACATCCTTCTCCGTGGTAGAACTGCTCCAATAACTGTTACGGAACTTGTTCGAAGCACTTCATTAGGCTCGCCTTTAGATAGCAAAGTTCCTTAATTGGAGTTATTTTACTCAAGACTAAAGAATAAACAACTTGGTTGCGACATATTTGTCACAACTTTGATTTAGGTACCTATCTTGTTTTCGAGCTAATTTGCTAAGAGGGTTTCCAAAAATAATACCCCAAGATAACATGGAGGCCTAATATTACTTCAATAAATAACTTGGTCTCTAGTCATATTATCTTCAAATAAATATTGAAATAGCGATTTAAAAAATATAACTTTTGGAGTCGAATAAAATATTAACAAAGGATTTGTTTATCCAGGCAATTTTCACAGTTTCTATTTAAGTTTTACTACATTTTAAACAGCTTCACTAAACTGATCAATTAAAAATTAATATTGGAAGTAGATTGATCCAAATACCTTATTTGACCAAATTTGGGACCTGTAATATTTTGAGATACGATTGCTCCAATAGCTGCCAGTATGACGGATACAAAAATGTAATTGATAAAATTGTAGTTTCCCTTTTCACACGCACATCTTACTTGTAGAAGAGCTCGTGTGGTAATTATATTATACTTTATACAAGTTTAAAAATAAAACCACGAGTTTCACAGAGACTTGTTCTTGCGTTAGCGCGTTTAAAAATAAATTGGTTGAGTTAGTAAGTGTCCTTTAAGACGCTTTTTGGCTCATTTATTTTATACCTTCCCTCTACCACAACTCGATCCCTTCTCGATCAATGGGAAAGTTGTATCTTTCAAAATATTGCATGACCTTTCGAGTTATATAGAGCCCTTGGGTTTCCTCAAGGCTGCGTGGTTTTACTTTGTTTATTACCAGTTCAAATTCCATTGTAGGATCCTGACAGTCTGGAATAAAAGTACAGTGAAATGTTTTTGTGGAAACCAGGGTTTAGATTTTCATTTCAAAATATAAAAAGAGTAAAATGTGGAAATTTAACTTAATATGTATATCTAAATTAATCCCAAATAGGTGGTAAAACTGATAACATTACACATTAAGAGATATACATAAGACTTGATATCTTTAAATATACGAAATTAGCAAAGTATGTCAGTAATTAAATATTAGTATTTATTCTGGAAGCAGTTGCAAAGCTAAGATTTAATCTAGTGGGCTAGAGATGGTAGGGGGAGGATTTGAGAACTCATTCATACCTTTAAAAATGTGGTATAAAAACGTTGGCTTGCTGTTTTTAAATTAACAACTCCTCCGCGTTGTATGATTCGTGACGTTTTAGGCCACGGGAATAGCCTGTTGCAACCATCACACTATACCGTGTATGACTGTTTGACTCGAGACAACTTCTTAAGTTGCTTATAGCATACATTACAATAATTCCCTCTAAAATATTTTGATAACTATAATATCGTTATACTTCATATAGGGTGTTTGGAAAGGGAGTTTTAAAGCGTAATATTAGTTGATATTTATAGGTGAAGGTGGGGTTCATATCTTACAGGACACGCTCCACCCCTGCCTCCTGAAATGTCAAAATATCCAATAATCTACTATCAGCGAGGAACGATATTAAAATATATGCACAGGACATGCCGGATTGCGTGGGAGGTCGTATTATAGTGGAGGTAAAGAAAATTCGTTCTTTCTTTATTTTTGGCGTGAAACATGCTTTGCTACGGCATAGGAAAAACATTTTCAGGCTATTACTCAGTCTATACCTCTTCGTTGCTGTCACCATGCAGATCAAATTAAATTGCAAGGAAATGTTTTCGGACAAACAATAGATACCACGGACTCGGTCCCGACTCCCCAACATAACATCTAAAACCTGTTCGCGCATACTCGTATGCAGTTTTGTTACTGAGCAACCCAAAAAGGTTCTTGACTTAACCCCACTGGCAACTTGTGGCTTGTTTTGAGCACGTGGAAGTATTGAGGCAGCCGGTAACTCCCTTATTTATTAAATCCCTATTATAATGCTGGCGAGATTCCAACTAAAGCAATCCTCTTTATACCCTGGCCCGTGAACCCTGAACCTTCTGAGCCAAAAGCGGCCGCAACTGCTACTGTGCAACAATGTCGGGAGACGGGTAGAACATTCCACGATTCATCCTGACACACAAAAGCGGATCAAAAGGTCCCACTGATTTAAAGGTTTTTGAATGAGGGGCCGTCTGAGATACTGACGTGAAAATACCAGACATACCCCACGTCTCTTTCTTCATGCTTTATATCTCGACCCACACAACTCGTAGCGTTATCTTGGGTACAGCGCCAGTTTTTAGCCTTGGATGGTTATATTTAATAAGCTTTTTCAACCGTTACTTTAGGAATCGATTGGTTAAATCATCATGCAACTTTCAAACTAAATTAATTACAAATATACTCAACGTCTAGTATCCAGGCCGCCAATTCATCACGGTTGATAGCTCATTCATTATTTGTTACTGGATGCTGAACATTTCTCGACACATACAGATCTTAGTGTTGGTTTGTGTACATTTGTATGACGGTGGGAGGGAGGGTTAAAGGCGTGGCGTGGATTCACAACTGACCAAAGTATACTTCCACGCCAACAAGAACAGATGGATCACGGAAACCGTAGATGGCGCTAGCTATCGGACATATCTTGCTGAAAAATTATACGTTTGGAAATATCAGTTTTCTCGAGAACGAGTGAAATTTTTATGTTAATATTTTCAACATCCCTTCTAAGATAATGTATCGATGTTTATTAATTGCTACATTTACTTATTTTTGGTTATGAAGCCGGCAGTTTTCTAACGAAAAATATCAATTTTATCGATATTTGATCACTGTTAAATTTATAGAAGAGGCGTGTATTTAAAAAGTATAACTTAATCAACATGCTTATATTCTTAAATAAACCGCTTCCGAAAAAAAACATTTCAAAACAATAACAATTCTTGAAGATAACCGTTTGTTCCCATGACTCTACATTTCTACGCCAAGTGAAAAGGGTCAATCGCCTTGATTAAATTTGATTCCAGTATCAAGATTAGTCTCGTGGTCAATTATCATGTATCATAAACTGATAAGTGATGGTTGACTACAGGATTAAGTCCTACATTTTCTTAATAAAAGCTTAAAACTTATAAAGTACAAAGAAAGAGCAGTGCAGATGTGTCAAATACGTAAAGCTTTGATCAAGGCCAAAATCAAGGGGAGATTTGGGGAGGCTGCTCTAGATTTATTTCACCCCCCTCATATATTTTCGAATATGATACGATTAAAAACAAACTACAAATATCTTCTAAAGGAATCGAATTGAAATTTTAAAAATCAGGTAATGCTAATTCTAAATATATTTTAATGTCATCAACATTTCAAAAAATTCCGAGGAAAGACCACTTTTAATATATTCTAGGAGAATATAATTTTTTTTAACTAATTAATGTCTACTCCAATAGCTCGCCTTAAAGGTATCCATTCGTCAAATGTTTGCCGTGGAAGGGGCCCGGAACGCTTTAAGCCTGAAGGAGAGAAACAAGTTCTTTAAAACACCTCGTTAGTTAATTAAACCTCCCCCTTACACAAAGAAGGTTCCACCACCACTGACACAACCTGAACAATTTGGGAGATTATTTCGTCTTGATCTAATAAAGCTGGAAGCCTACATAGGCTAATATTATATTAAAATAAAGGAATTTCCATCTTGACCAATAAAACACAGCTGTATAATAATGGTGACCAATCACCGGGAGGAAGATAAGGGATATCGGGGTTGTTTGTGTCCTAGAGTCCGTTCACGATAGATTTTTACCTGGATGACAGTTCGAAAATCATATGTTTAGGTTTTGGGTTGCCAACACTTGTAAAAGATCACTGTTTTGTTATAAATGTAAAGATCTTTAATTACCTGTTATATTTTACATTTAAAATAACGTAAACTTAAGTTTTCTCATACAATTTCATTTTTTTTAATAATTTATTTTTATCCAACTCGAAACAATATTTTAAAAATAATTAAAAGTACTTATTCTCCATTTTGGAATGTTATCTATAATGTGTAATATAGTGCGTACATTAATACCTTTTAATACAGGCATCGTATTTACTTGGAAAAGAGAAAATACTTGTCATTTTTTTTACATACAATAAATGATTTTATGATTATTTTATCTTATTTTGAAATATTTAACTGAATAAAATATTTTCATCAACTGCGTGTCCGCATTATTGTAAAAAACTTGTTTACCGTCATGTTCAACCATATAGTTTAAATTCGTCAGTCGCCATTTTGAAGCTATGTGCGTTAGACGTTTTTGTGTAAGTGGTGTGGATATTTTTTTAAGCGGAATAAAACTATAAATAAACTTTGTGTTCGTCCTCAAATAAATATATAAATAATATTGTCCTAAATTACTGTGGTTAACTATAACATTAATATATTACCATATGTTTTCATTACAGTCATCCAAAGTGATAGATGTCAGCTGTTGGCGTAGTGATATATTAGGGATTACTTCTGGTAACAGTTTGAGCTGTCATCCAGCTAAACTTAGGTCGTGAATGATTTATAGGTAGTCAACCTGCTCTTCAGACAATCCGGTCTACAGTAAGATTCAGATAGGAAGAAACCTTTTTGGCATTTACGAAAGTTAAGTTATTTAAAGCAATTTTCATATTGTTATTCATACGTCAAGTCACGTGATATACAACTGTCACATTTGATAGGTATTTTTAGTGTCTATAAAATAATACTAATAAAATAGTAAAATTTTATCAACTTTAACAGGGGAAAAATATATATGTACATTATAAAAAGGTTCTTCCTACTAAAAACGAAAGAGTAGATTATTTTGTTCGTTTACTAGAATTATAGCGTTAACTTATAAAACAAAATTTAGTTTTCGGAATACAAGTATACCAGTTTTACCAACACAATAACCAATTAATCACTAACACAAGTTTACACTACACACTAAACTAGCAAAACTAAAAACATTCACACATCTACAGTATTTATAATGTGCACTTATATGTTTATATTTTCGCACTCTGGAGGCTGTTTGGAACTGGTAGCTTCCCGCTTTGTAGACTCATTTGGCCATGTTCTTGGGACCACCTTTCGAATAGTTTTCAGTTGAAAGGTAATGTTGTTTCCTAATCCAAGAGATTCACCAAATTTCACAGTTTGACTTCCACTCAATTATACTTCCTATTTCCTTTGTCAATATTTTGTCTTATTTACCCATATTTGTTGACTGATTAATAAACACAATCACAAAAAACAAATTAAATGTACTTAAACGTTGGCAACAACCTAACTTGTATTTTCTTCTTTTGTTTGGATCGTAACTAATGCAGTTTATTTTTGTCAACTTTTGGGGGAGGAGGTTGGAACCCCCCTCCCCCCTATTTCCCCAAAGTAAATTGCTGGGTACACCATTGCGTATGATTAATACAGTTATTAATGGTACTATTGTGTGGTGTGTTTGCACGTGTGAGGGAGGAGGGTGAATTAGTTAAGGAAAGGTTGGCGAATATTAATAAAACAAGCAACTACGCCAGTTATCACAAGAGCTTAGACGTTGAGACGAAATAAACTGGAGTTCCAGTGAAAGAGAGGTGTAGGTTCAAATCTAGTTTGAATTCACTGTGAATGTTTTTCAATTACGATCTGCCCTTGCTAATGCGAGTGAGTTCCCCCAACGTCCGTACCCCATTGGTTCCCTGTGTTAAAATGTATGCACTAAAGAAGTTGGCGACGTCTCGTGTACCCTTGTTGCACAGTAAAGCTCTACCCCCGGGATGAAGGCAGCAATAATATGCTAGATTCACCTGGATGACAACCCTTGATCACTGCCCTGAGCCCTGAGGGCGGACAGATCTGCAGGAAGGAACTAATTATCCTCCTTTCCACTACCAAACCTACTGGATCGCGTTGCGTGCGTGCGGGCCAACTGTTAAAACAACATCCCCCCCCCCCCGAGCTACAACAGCATCTGAAGGCAAGTCAATAGAGCACTATCGGCGAGCACATGATCTAAATTTCAATCTCATCTAGTCTAATTTCTTGGTGACAGGTAAGTCAGGGTTCAAATCCTGGCCGAATGTATTGAGGTTGATTTCCCTTTAAGTATTTTCCCTATTCCTCCTCTCCATACATATGTGGTTTACCTTCCTTATCCGTATCCCATTAGCGTAATTAAATGCGGATAGCCCAGACCGGTAATAAGATGTGATGTTAAAAAAGAAAACCAACCAAAGGGATACAACGTGATTATATAATTTACCATACCACGGCTCAATTCCGGAGGTTGACGATGACATCTACTATTTAAAATTTAGTCTGTCCTATCTATTCAGTAAATATCTACGTTCTAGGGTTGGGTCTGGAGTATTATACTGTTGTAATAGGTTACACTAGTTTGTAGGTTCTACTATCCAGTTAGTAAATATCTAAGTGCGAGTGCTGGATATATATTAATAGACATGTTGTCCTTGGTTAAAATAGTGAATAAGTTGTGCAAAAAGGGCATGCTATATACCCCAGTGAAAAAATAAGCATATGATCGAATTCCTTGGTGTGTGAAATATGAAAGTTATGTAAGGTTCTTCCTATACTAATACAACTATATCATAAGGTGTCAGGATTGCAATTACATAGATTAATAGTGGCAGGTAGATTAGAGTTCGAATCCCGGCCAAGTGCACTTATGAGAGGATTTCTCCTAAACTGTTTTCCACCTTCCCTCCATACAAATGTAGGTCTATTTCCTCTTAAACTATGCCTTCATTATTTCCTGCTCAATTATTGTAGTTAAAATGAGTGTAGCTCGTAAGGTTATTAAGACGTGGTTCAGACAAACACATACACGCAAATAAAATTATCGAAAATAGTCGACTATCCCTTCTCGCTCTATTCGAAGTTCACGCCACGGTCGTACTACCATCGTTGGCTTGTCTTCTTGAGCTAAACAGGCACAATATGGACATCAATACAACATTGGAATGCTGGTCGTAACATTTGATGACGTAGTAATGGGGAATCTCCCACGATAAGCCACGCCAACCAAGTCATTTCCGTTTAACGCCTTGCTGGATTGAGCTATGAAGAGGGCACCCTTCTCGATTCGTTGAATGGAGGGCTTCGCCCCATTAAAGGAAGCGGAGGGCAAGAACGTTGTATGTGTCATAATGAACATTTTGATTAGTTTGCAAATTAGTATGTTTTAACACACGGGTTATTAAACTGATTAGTTTAAGGCGCTAGGATGAAAGAAGGTGGTTTTGAAGGAGTGTGCCCTCTTCAGAATTGCGATGGAAAGGAGAAACCACGCATTTAGAATGGAGTAAGTACTCATTTTACCTGGCTGGAATTTGAACTATGACCACCTCGCTAGAGGAGATCCATATAAGACAAGATTGATGTCTTTGTCCACATGCCCACCTGCGAAGTTGAGTCAGTCAAGTCAATTTAAGCTAGCTTGCTCTGATCAAACCCTCCTGGTTCAGTGAGATACATTCACATCTGGAGGTATTTGATGTTAGGAAGAATAGCTCTACTACACTTGGAAACATTTATCATTTTAAATTATATTTTGTGTGCATAGATTCTTACTACCCATTCCAATTTTTCACACATTTACTCTCATAGGGTAAGGATTAGAATACCAGAATTTTATAGTAAATGCTCCTACGTTTGTCTGGAGGGGGGAGTGAAAAATAATTTGAGAAAAAAACACCTTCGATACACTCAGCCAGGATTCAAACCCCGACTTACCCGACCCGTGCTAAACAGACCAAACGAGATGTAATTTTTTTTAGTACCGCGTCTTACTAGCTGTTCGGGCTATATGCCTATCTATTAATTACGCTGAGGTGTTAGTGATCAGGGAGGTTGAATTTAACGAAAGTGTACCCACATTTGCGTAAAGGGAGCGTGGGAAACCACCCCTTGCACGATCTCCGTGTCATCGACATTCTAACATATTGATGGAATGTCGCCTTAGACCATGCGACCACCGATGTGGGTAAAATAGATGTAGTTTATGCCTTAGACTACGCGGCCGCCAATACGGGTGAATATATATTAAGCTATAATTATAAATAGATTATGTTTAATAAAATAATAATAATATTTAGCACCACGTCTTACTACCCGTTCGGGTTATGCGCTTTAAGTACTAATTACTCTAATGGATTAGGACTTGGGAAGGTTGAATTAGAGGAAGTGAACCCGCATTTGCGTGGAGGGAGAGTGGGAAACCATTTANCCCCCCCCCCCCCAGTTCACCCGACCGAGATTCGAACCTCGATCTCCCCGTCCTCAGCAGTCGAGCTTCAACACGACAAGCGCGTTAGCCAACTTCGCCACCGAAGCAGGTGTTTAATAAAAACATTTGACATTATTTAATGTTCGAATTCTTAGATATCGAATTTTACTCCTAGCACAGCCAAAGAAATAGAATTAGTGAAATTGAGGTTCCGCCCTTTTACGACCATGAATTTGAAGGTCGCGGGTTCGGGTATTGTGGTCTCTTATAGAGTTAAGTTAGTTTGTAAGTCATATACTGCTATTATATGTGTGTTTAGATAAAACATATTGAATATTGTAACAGTAAAAATAATTAAATACTCATGTAGATGAGGAACAGTTACTCTGTTTCTTTCAGAAAGACACGGGTTTGTAAATATTATTTCCATCTAAATGTGCACTCAAATTGAGACGTTGCTTCGTGAAAGCTTTAATACTCCCTCCCTCACAAAATTTCGCCAGTTTCTTTAAAGAGAATACGCGGTAAAGAACTTTAAAATCAACTTTCCGTTTCATTTCTGGAACCTCACAAGGGCGGAAAGAAACAAAGTTGGCCGCGACATCACAGAGGGGAAGGCGGGGAAGGGGGTGCGGGTAATCTAATTTTCCAGTTATCTGCTGAGAAACTTGAAAGCTCAAAATGTTGCAAATCTCTACACAAGCGCTTTCCTTCAACGATACGACGCTCTCGAAATCACCAAGTTTAGTTCCAGAACTTGAGATGGTCGGTGCACTCGAGAAGAAACGATGCAAGTACAGGTAACACTGGCATAATAAGAAGGCTACGCGCCATTGAAATTAGAAAGCGACATGGTGTTAAGCGAGATTCTTCACTTCAGATTATTCTTTTTATAGAATATTAAAACTTCAGTTAAGTAAAGAAGAAGTATATTAACTTTATTCAAGCAAATTAAAATCTAAATAATTCAGTTTTATCTTTAAACACACAGAAAAATACATGGTACGACACAGTCACGCAAAATTTCTCATATATTTTATTAAGCTTGAAATCTATTTTTCTAAAATTAGGCTTTCAGAAAATTAACCTAAGTAAGTTTTCCTCATAAAAACAAACGCTATATTTTGTTAATCACAATAAACACTCTTCATATATAGGCCTACAATATTTTTTTTAAATTATTCATTTGTAAACTATCCTTATAAAATATTTGTAGGTTGTAAAAATAAACACACATTCCTATTTATCATTAAAAACAATTCACATATATTTATTTTGAACTGACTCATCAAGGCCATTTTCGATTATTTTTTTCTAAGATTTGTCATAAGTAAACTATCATTCAATTAATTTCGTTTTATAAAAATAAACATACGTAAATATTTATCATTTAAATAGACCCCAGATACTAGTTTTGAACAAAATCGTAGTAGATAGTATCAAAAATTTCTAAAATCACTAATCAGTAATTATAATAAAATATGTTTAATATAAACATTAAATAGCCTAGGACTATATATTATAATTATATATATTGTGGAAAAAATACCAGGTACTCATTTTGAAACAAATTCTTAGTCATTTTTAAAATATCGCAAATTTAAAAAAAGTCTTCACTAAACGAGACTTAAACGAATTTTACCCCAAAACCGTGTACACATTGTTATTTGAAGTGTCAAGCACTCCATACATTTTAATCTTAAACAAAATTGCTATAGCCATTTTCGAAAAATTTTGAATTCATAAATATCACTCATTAGTAACTTACCCTTAATTTAAGGGATTGGTTAAAAAACAACTATCCCAATGTATAGCCATATAATATCTAAATATAATTTTAACCAAATCCATCAATACATTTCATATATGTGTCCAAGGACAGACATACAGAATTGTAAAATTCAGTTTTTAGGTTCGTGGCAAATAAAACGTAAATATTCATCGTAATCTTGAGGTATAAATTTTTCGCGATAACAATACTTTCTCTTTAAACGAGAAAGTAAATACTCGCTAGTTCAGTTCTTCGTCATTGCTTGTAGAAAATGTAATTCGTCGATAGTGATTTTTACTACTACTATTAGCACCGCGTCTTACTACCCGTTCGGTTTATACGCACTTACGCTAATGTGTAATGGTAGGGTGATTGTGAGATGAAATGAAGGACCTACAGTTTAACGTGGAATCCGAACCACGGTGGAGGCCTGGCATTCTCCACATTCACAAGATGTCTTGTCAGAGGTGAAGGAAGGGTTTGGTAATCAGATAAATCTATGCCGGTACCGATGATTGAACCCCGCCGCCAGCATAGAAGTCTGACACCTTACCCATAGACCGCCAGGTCACCGATTCTTCGTTTCTTATCCATTTTTATAGTGTACATTTTAATTTATTTAATTCAAAATATAAGTTTGTCTATGTTTATATCTTACAAATTCATTTTTCATAAATCAGATTTTAAATAACAAACACATATTTGAAATTGTTGTGAGACAATAATTAAACTTAATTATTTGTCAACGCTCCAGAAATCAGGCCCTTTTAATTCTACATTTTTAAAACAAAACATCTCACAAATCTTGTAAGTATAAGTTTATTTGACAAACGCAAGTAATGGAAGAACTGTATGTATCCACGTACTAATATATGATCAAATACATACATGATCTCAAGCAACTACATAAACATGATAAAAGTAAAACCTGCATCGGTTGTCTTTGTGGTCTTAAAACTTGGTCCTAACCTGTCAGATGCTCTGATGTTTGGTTTCAGACATGCGAGTCATCATTGGGGTTTCCCATCCTCTCTACACATCATTCTTGACTGGTCTGGTTTGATTATATCAGGTAGTATAGGGTACGAATCCCGGCCGGTTTTACAGAGAGGATTTTACTCAAATGGTTCCCCACTATTTTTCCACCCTAAAATTGGTATACCATCTAAATTCTACCTTCTTCGTCTTTACCTGATTATAGTAAATATAGGGTGACCTGGTGGTCTAGGGGTAAGGTGTCAGACTTCTGTGCTGGCGGCCGGGGTTCAATCCTCAGTTCCGGCACAGATTTATCTGATTACCAAACCCTTCCTTCACCTCTGACAAGACATCTTGTGAATGTGGGGAATGCCAGGCCTCCACCGTGGTTCGGATTCCACGTTAAACTGTAGGTCCTCCATTTCATCTCACAATCACCCTACCATCACACATTAGCGTAAGTGCGTACAACCCGAACGGGTAGTAAGACGCGGTGCTATTAATAATAATAATAGTAAATATACGGATAGCTCACACGCGTAATAATACGCTAGGCAAAATAACCTATTGCAATAAACATTTAGAAATATTGCTAAGAAATTGTTATATTATAAGGCTACATTAGGTTATTAATTTTGCTATGTTAACAAACTGTAGATTTTCTGTTTGGGACAGTGTGTTCCGACTAGTTGGGTTAGCTCCCATTCGAATTTTCCTTAGAAAGGTTTTCTAATTGGTAACTTATATTATGATGTCTCCCATACACTTTTTTACACACACACACATACACACACACACATATATATATATATATATATTTATCGATTTTATAACCGAATAAAGTTATTGAGTAAGATGTTGCTAAGATTTAGTTACCAACTTCTTACGTGATAACTATATAAAACGGTAACTTAAACGATTGCAATGCAAGATCTCATGAACTCCTGAATTTTCATAAAAACAATATCAATGTATTCTCCTCTCTGTTGGCAAGGTTTAAAACGCAAAAACACTACAACACTGTTTCTAAAAAAAATGGGACTTATAAAATATAGACAAACATTAAATTTAGAGAGAGAGAGTTTTTATTTAATGATCCACATAAATACTACGTGCTAATGAATAAGGCAGATATTTTATAAGTAAATAAAAATAAATGGTATAATATTGCAAGGGTATTGAGAAAAATAGAAATATTATTTACATTGGAAAGGGGAAATATGTCAATTATTCCAGTCGTAAATTAATGTTAATGTACATTAATTCTGTGTGACCAGGTACACGCTTGTTTTTCATGTATGGGACGTATTGAAAGGAGCTGTTGGCCTTATTTTTAAAGTAATATCTTACACTAAAAGAGCTGAGTTAAATTTTTAGGTAACATGCTATTTTCAAAGAGAAGAGACGTTTCCGGGAATGCTCCCGCTATCCTACTCTAATCCTAACATCTTTTAAAAGGGTTAAAGGCGTTCACAATCATTCTGCTTGTGCATTCCTGATTGCGTTTTTATTTTGTCTCGTCACAGTTGCAATTATCTACCTCAATGTAATGACTTTAAACTGAAATTATGAAATTGTAGTAAATTCTAGAGGTAATTTTGCGAATCTGTTAAAGCTTTCAGTATTTGCAAAATATAATAAAGTTGTTCCTGAATATTTAAATATCTGTTAACGTGCACTGCATCTTACTACCCGCCTGGGCTGAATATTCACACAAATGCGGTAAGGACGAGAATGGAATAATATATAGGAAATGTGCCCTCAATTGCATATATAAGATTGACAAACCATATAAGAAATAATACCCTAGATGCACCTATTCTGGATTCTAAACATGACCTCACCGTTATTGTCAAACTATACCAAACTAGCTTGACGTTTAGTCCGTGTGCCCACTGATGTATGGTATGGTTTTGGTAGGAAAAACAGTAGAAGATAATTACTAAAGTTACTCAAACAATTTTAATATATTGATACATCAAGTCTTGTTATCTGCGGCTGTCACTTTAGATATATATTATAAATAACTATAAAATAACATAAATTATATAGTAAAATGTTATCAATGTTGTCTGAAAAGAAATATGTTTGAATTTTCTCTTCGTCTTCTAACCAAAATTAAGCTATATGTAATTTAGGTTATATACTGTTAAAATAATGATTATTTTCATAGTACGCTCAATATTTCGGTTATTTAAGACTTATTATTAGGGGTAGCTTAGAAGTATAGCAAACACATTAGCGTGGAGAGAGTATGGGAAAACCCACTTCAAGAACAGCATGTTGAAATTTGATTCTTGATATCCACGTCCATTCTATTGCATGTCTGACACATTAGACTTTGTGACCGCCGGTACAGGTAAAATCCCTGGTCAAGTTCCTCGAACTCTAACGTTTATGCAAACGAAAAGTTTGCCTTGAATCCCAGTGAAACTCGGAAACTAGTCAGAGCCTAAACGTCTTCTTATAGCTCGTCAAGTGTTAAGTTTATGTTAGTAAACTGTGAGAGATGTGGGAGCTGTTTCACGCTTCATGGAGCAGATAACCCTCTGGTTTCGGAGGGGATAATGCCGAGTGCAACAATGTGCGGGTGATCTGTAACTTGCACGACGACCCCTTTCATTTCTCTTAGCAGCACTCCCCGCTCAACCCCTCCCTCTTTGCTCTTCCACTTGGTTTATCTAGGTACCTCGTATCTCAAGATTCTCTCTCTCTCTCTCTCGTCTTCTCTTCACTCTTATCTTCCTTGAATTGCTCCTTGGATGATCTGCAGCTCAGCATCTGAGACACGACGTGGCAATGTTCGCAGACAAAGCTGTAGTTAGTTTTGAAGGCTTTATCTTCCTCTGTTTAAATTCAAACTAATGTTTTCGGCTTTTAACCCAAAAACATTCGTTTTAAAGCTGTATAGTTATTTTATTTAGATTCCGCATCTTAAAGCCCGTCCGGGTTGTACGCATCTACCACACCAATATGAATATAGCCCGTATGGGCAGTAAGAAGTGGGGCACAAAACTATCCATATCCTGGAAAGAGGAGATAAAAAAAAGCGCATGCCGTCGTTACTGAAGTCTGGCTTTCCTGATAGAATTAAACCACCGACTCTGGTTATATTCACATATTTTATGGCTTATGAAACACTAAAAATATTAATGCGTGCCATTTTACACCCTGTAGTGAAGGGGAGCCATGAAATGTTATTGCTTTAAAGAAGGTTCTATACCTAAGAGTTTATATCCCAGTCATAGTCAACGCTTTCAAATTATCAGCAGTGACAAGTTCTTTACGAGCGTCTCGAAATTTTAATAAAAGTTATACCTATGTCATAAAATTTAACATTAATTACCAATTCACAATAAGTTGGGTTACGACAGGGTAAAATTATTTCACGAACACACTAAAAGAGAAGGCGTGTTGAAGCTTCATAAACGCCTGCTAGATTAGATTGCAACTATAATTATACATCAAGACAAAATGAGGGTACATAAACGCCTGCTAGGGCAGGATGAAATGATATTCACTCTTCGATATATGTGAAGCACAACACGTCTGAAATAACAAAATGCAACCATATTCATACTTCGATATATAGTGAAGCACATAAACGCCTGCAAGAGCAAAATGCAACCATCTTCACACGTCGTTACATAGTGATGCACACAAACGCCTGCAAGAGCAAAATGCAAGCATCTTCACACGTCGTTACATAGTGATGCACACAAACGCCTGCAATAGCAAAATGCAACCATCTTCACACGTCGTTACATAGTGATGCACACAAACGCCTGCAAGAGCAAAATGCAACCATCTTCACAAGTCGTTACACAGTGATGCACACAAAGGCCTGTGAGAGCAAAATGCAACTATCTTAACGCTTCGATACATATTATGAAGCACATAGCCTGCTAGAGAAGAATACAAATAATAATAACCCCATAAAGACTATTTGCTGATAGCTATCCGACTAAATAAATTGAATCAATATTTTACACTAAATCACTACACTGGAAACTATTTATTTTATTTATCACTGTACAGTAAAACATTTTAGTATTTTAAGTAGAACACTTTCCTACAATGATGTTTACACTTTCAAAATTAGTTAGTTAATTCCTTAAGGTTTTTTAAATCCCTTTTATTTTATTAATGATGATAATATTTCTCTCGCTAGCGAATTCTGTCATTGGAGCTTTAATTGAGTTTAAATATTTCTTTGCCTCTTTACATCGTGTACTATTTATAAACTCACTTTGCTGCATTAAGCACTTGCTTTAAATTGGAAATGTTATTTCCTTATCGTGCTTTTCAATTTGGGAAAATACTTAGACATTTGATTAAATATTTATACATAATGTATTTGATATAAAAGGTGGCTTCTGCGATGGTGACATAATAATAGAAAAAAAGGTGTTAGTACTGTATTTGTTAAAATATACTGTAATCCAAATAACTTATCGTTAATATTTTCCTCTGCGTTTTACTACCCGTTCGGGCCATCCACATTTTAACTACGCCAATATGGTGGGAATTATGAAGGTGTAACTTATAATAAATTTACCCGAAACTTAGGGGAAGAGGGAGAAACTATTTCCGAGAAAAAAAAATCAGTACGCCCAACTGAGATTCAATATGATAGCTCTCTATCACCGGTGAACCAGACCGGATTAAGCCGCGTGCTCAACAATATAGGTACTTTTATAATAATAGTACAAAACAACTATTTTTATTATTAGTGCGTTTTTCACTAAGTTTGTTAACTACTTGTATATAACGGATGGAGACGGGTACACTAGTTCAAAGGAAATGCACCCTCACTAGCGTGAATAGGAGATGGGAAGGCCATGGTGAAAAATCGTTTCGGAAACCGCCCCCCAGTTCGCCAGATAGGGATTTAAATGTCAGCGGCAATTCAGCATATCGCGATATTGATTACTTAAACTGCATGATAACCGGTCACAATAACTAGTGCATGGATAAAAAGCTCCTGTGATATTTTTGTCGCGTTTAATTTGTACAGACCACCTCTGTGGGCTAGTGTTTAGAGTGCCTGGCTACGGATTCAGAAGTCCCGGGCTAGATCCCCGGCGCTTCTAGATTTTATTGTGAAGCAGTGGGTCTGTAACGGGATCAAAACCTCGTGAGAACGAATGAGGACCTACTTGAATGTAAAAGTAGCGGTTCCGGTCTATAAAATTGAGATTAATGGCCCACATGACAACCTATATCCGCATAAGTTGTCACTACATCCACCAGGACGGTGGCCGCTTGATCGGTATAGCTATATTGCAGGCAGACACCATGAATTACGAGTATATTAACTTTGTATGGTTTGATATAAATACAAACATTTCGCGCATTGAATATTGTTCTTTATCAGAGTCATTAAAACTGTGTTGTGAGTTGTAGTTCATAACGATATAATTTGTATTGTAAGGGTAAAAAAAAACATCAACGATTATAACTTCAAGTTAATTTATCAAGGGTGTTCAAGATATTTTAAATTGTTTTAATATATTTTTATTGTTGGGAGCCCATATGTACTCTCTTAATTAACCAACTTTGTTCTAAAATAAACATTGTTGTGAACCTTCCATTTTCCATTTCCATTTTCATTGTTGTAAAAAAAACCTAGCCGGTCTATATCGGGCTTACAAAAAAAATCATCAGCATACACATTTACATAATATGGTAGTTTAGTTTCTATAACAATAAAAATACCAGCGAAGGTCCTCAACAATGGTTATGTTAGAACAAATGTTTGTCAATGCATGATGTACAAATGAGTTTCCGACAAAATAATTTTGTTGATTCAAAATTTGTTGACTAGAACCAAAATGTTAATTTTTCTTATTATATTAATTCATGGATTTTTTTTCTTACAACTGTTGTCCATAAGGACATTGCCTACCTCTGGCGTCACTGCCGTTCAAGATAGGAGTTTCCATGCTAGTGAATTTAAGTTTTATTCGGTGAGTTTTAAAGATGTAACGTTAAAAATCATAACTTCTTAAGTAATTCTATTTTTTTCTAAACGTATTTCTTATCAATCCTCTACAACTTAGGCTATTTGGCGTAGACCCAAAAATGGCCTGTAGAAATCTTCCTGTCAAGATGTAGATTAAAATTGTCCGTGAAAGCATGTGTCTATCTTGAATAGAAGAAAAAAGTAATTATAAAAAACAAGTCAGTGTTTTCAAGTCGTTAATAGTATATTGAGTGTGTAAACTCTTCAGAGGAAGAGGGTAAGTGCCATCAGCAGATAAACTAGAGGCCTCACAGGGTAAACTGCTCATTTTCTTCCCTCTCTTTCTATTTATTACGTTGGCGTCTAAGTGTGTTAGATTGTTTAGGTGCGTCAAGTTAAAATGCAACCCGCTTCGCAAAATAGCTTCGAAATCTCCAAGCAGGGAACGTTAACGTGTGTGCTGTAATAAACTACTGTACATGTCTCAGAGATTACTTTTATCTTTATCTTTGAAGCCATTTGTCACTGGTTTTATGTTTGTTTTGTAGTGGTGTTTCGTTGTGTCCATTCATTTCCTCCGGGCAACTTTATTCACTGTGTCCCCCCTCTCTCTCTTTCCGGCCCTCTGCTATGCTCTGTCTCTCTCTAACTCTCGGTATGGTAGTCTGGCGGTATTACCACCTAGGGACGAGATGGTCATTGCGAATTTTGACCAGCGAGCTGGTTTTAAAGATATAGGATCGAAATTAAAATATCTATACTTTACTCATTTCTAGTAAAGAAAAGAAAAAAATCAATTCTTTACTAATTTCTAGTATAAGAAGAATATTGTCGATTCTCTATTCATTTCTTATATAGAAAGAACATAACCTATTCCTAACTAAAAAAAATTTAGTATATGAAGAAAAGTATTAATTTTTTTACTAATTTCTCCTATCTATAGGGAGTAAAGTATAACTAGCATGTGTATTTGTATCGAAGAATTAAGAAGAAAACTTAATTATAATATATATATATATATATATATAGGCCTATATATTTTAGTTTTCCATAAAGGTAAATGTTTTTAATATGCTTTTTTTTTACTGAATTTTGAATGTTTATACTCTTATAGTAACAGTCAATATGACTTTTATATTACTTTTATTCAATTTATTAAATCAATAAGAAATATGTTAGCATAATGTTGTGCGTACTTAGCTTATTTCTGAACGAAACACCAGGAACTTTAAAATCAGGTTATCAATGTAGATTTAAAAAAAACTACAGTAATAAACACACACACATACACATATATATAAATTTATATCCTAATGGTCGTTTCATTCGATATTGGTTCGATACCGGAGTGTAACTACTCATATTAGTAAAAATATCGAGTAAAAACGTACTGGTACCTAAAAGAGTAGGCGTATCGACATTATTCAAGTATAAACATGTTCAACACACGTTTCGCTATCGTTTTTACGCGTAGTGTGTTTATACGCGTGCGGGCTATCCACATATTTACACAAATAAAGTTGTAATTAAGAAGACATAACTTGACAGGAAATGTTATTACTTTTGTTAGGAAGAGTGGAAAACCATCTAGGACACCAACTCTTAATACACACAGTCAGGATTCGAACCTTAGCCTAATCCGCATTGATATCATAGCCAAGGCGAGATTGACGCCTTACTGACATAGAAACGTAGTAAACACACATCGCATGGCGTCTTACTACACCCAGGCTATCCGAAAACATCTACACTAATAGGGTTGTTATGAGGAGCTTATAAAAATGCACATGCATCTGCATGGAGATATAATGGGCAATTATTTGGGGGGAAAAACACCTTCGGTAACTTACTCTTGGCTGGAATTCAAACCCTACCCTCACCTAGAACGGAAAACCAGACAAGACGATATTGATGCCCTAACCTGCGTGCCCATCGGTACTTAGTACCCGGCAAATATTTATCTGATTACCAAACCTTTCCTTCACCTCTGACAAGACATCTTGTGAATGTGGGGAATGCCAGGCCTCCACCGTGGTTCGGATTCCACGTTAAACTGTAGGTCCTTCATTTCATCTCACAATCACCCTACCATTACACATTAGCGTAAGTGCGAATAACCCGAACGGGTAGTAAGACGCGGTGCTAATAATAATAATAATAATAATATTTAGTACACCTGACCATATCACCACCGAACCGGTTCGTAATAGTTACCAATTGTTAAACACATGGTAAGAGTAAGGAGGGTAGTAAATAGAAAATTTTACAGCACACACCTGGAGATAGAATATAAAACAACATTGTGAATAAAAACACACCTTCATGCCCCCCAGTTGGGACCTGGCCCGTTTGAGCTCCCACTTCCAGCACGCTGCTAAGGAGGCGACTCCGTATTGGATGATGATAATAATAATTAGCACCGCGTCTTACCACCCGTTCAGGTTATACGCTTTGAGTACTAATTACTCTAATGTATTAGGAATTGGGAAGGTTGAATTAGAGGAAGTGAACCCGCATTTGCGTGGAGTGAGAGTGGAAAACCATTTAGGAAAAACCACCCCCTGTCCACCCGACCGAGATTCGAACCTCGATCTCCCCGTCCTCAGCAGTCGAGCTCAACACGACAAGCGCGTTAGCCAACTACGCCACCGATGCGGGTAATTGGATGTCAAATGTATATTTGGTTTTGCCAGAACATTCCCCCCGCCCTCCTTCCCAGTACTAAGGTAGTATTTAAAATTATAGTAGCAGCCTCATATTTCCAGACAGCTTTTTATCAAGGGTACTATAACCTATACTTTGTGAACAAATTCTTATCCGCAAACGATTTACAAACTAACTTAACTCTAGAACAGACGCAACACTCATCTTCCCCCTTATCTAACTCATCCCTCTGGAAAAGAAGGTTACAATTTAATTAATAATACAATTTAAGGCCGTGCCTAAAATCGAACCAGGGACCTTTAACTCGGTATACAGAGGTGTTATCCTCTGAACCAGGTTGTCTGAAAGGACATCAAGATGAAGTCATTAGATTGGGGTTAGTTTTTGTTGCTTTCGAATACGTTTTATGAAATGATTATGTTTTACAAAAGTTTATTAAATATATATGTTCCTGATGAGGGGGATAGCCTAGAAGTAGTGCACTCGCATTAACATTGAAAGAGGATGGTTGAACAGAAGTGATAATTTGTGAAAAATAATCCTCAATGCGCCCATCTGAGATTCAAACCTCAACCTTCCCGTCATCAGCAAATCGTGAAACTGACTCCTTAGACCGTGTGATCACTGGTTGATTACTTGTATATTAATGGAATACTGAATAAGCAGGGGCGTGATAAATGAGGAAGGAGGTTTTGGGTTTAATAATTCCCTAATCACTCCCCCTAACGCCGGTTGAAATGTTAAAATAAAATTCATAACGATAACTCAACTACCCCAGATTATTATGTATACGGCGATTTAGTGAAATGTCCACGCCACACAAAATGTAAGCTTATAAAAACAATGAATATCAACACACAGGCTGCAAATCATTGTTATCACGGCAATGTTCATATGAAGACCACAATTCAATAAATCTACGGGAATCCAGCCCGGGTTCTTTGTCTTAGTGCACTACTGCTATTCTACTGAGCTATCCAGGATTTGTCCCGCGCTCAGGTTCACTCGTCACTCATAGTTTCTAAGGCCGAGTCTGTGATGGGACTAGGGCTGTTATACTGCTGAGTACACAATATGATATTGTAATTATAGCGAGTTGCAATTATACTCAGACTGAGAACAGCCTGGTCCGTTGAGCATTGTGTGTCACATCAAGGGGTAGGAGTAGATTGTAGAGTAACTTTGGAGGGGCATCTCGACAAAGCAGGCTCGCTTGCTGTACATAGTTCAAACTACACCGACCCCGCTATATTATTCTGTAGAGCAGAGGGTATTGAAAGTTATAGTTGGGCCTTAATCTATATATGTATATTTAAAATTTATAACCACAATTAAATACGAATATATGTAAGTTGTGCATCCAACATAATTATACCCTAATTCCCTTAATCGGAAACGTTCCTTAACCCTTCCACTTAACGGACACTTGATGAAACGCGAGCGCTGTTTTGATTTTTTGATTACACGTTTCTTTATGTAGTGTATACAGGTGCACCATCATTTAGATATTAGCAAAAAAAACTTTTTTTTTCTTTAAATTTGTCAATGAGTCAACGGGCCGGATAAACCCATTCCGCGGGCCGTAATTTGAGAATCCCTGCTATAGAGTATAGGTTGTAATTTATACTTAGCCTATTAATTTATATTTATTCTATTATTTCTATTTATTTCTAAACCGTCTGATTATATCAGCACACGAGAATTTATATAAACAAGAGCAAAAGGGTCTACAATTTTTTAATTATTATTTTTAGCATTGAGTCTTACTACCCGTATGGGCTATACGCTCATACCAATTTTCCCGGGAAAGGTATTTTCACTTAGCTTCCAGGATTTTTTTACATGCCACAACCGACATGGGACTAACGGCTTTACTTCCCCTCCGAAGGAAGTTGTGTTACGGATTTTTTCTCTCTCAAATTTTATTCATTGACCTCAGATGGGTTTGTAACAACAAACATCAGGTACTGAGGCGAGCACTTTACCCCAAGAATACCGAGGTCGATGATAAATAGATTGTAAACGGAATTAGTCTGTAAAACCGGCCACAATTTGAAACCGTGACTGTGCCCTCCGTTTACCCTTTAAATGTATCAAATATATCTTGGTTTGCTTCACTATGGTATAAATTCTAAGATATAACCATAATGTTATCAGTAAAAGTGAGACTGATATGATCTGTTAAAGGTAATTTTTGAATTTTTTGACATTTGAAAAGTTACAAAGAATCTTTACTGATTCATCCACCTCTAAGTTAAGTCATGTCAATGGTGACAAGTGATGTAAAATGGCTTTGAATTATAAAGTTGACGACACTTATTGACGAGGTGGATGGATGCATAATAACATTTTAGTAAATCTTGAATTATCAGAAAAGACCTAAATTTTCGTGAACTAGCTATATATTTCGGAGTGAACGGAGTTTACATGTTTGTTATTTGTTCAAAATATAATACTAGTCCGTTACGCACTTCCTCAAATGAACAAAATAAAAAGTTCAGATAAAAAATCCCCCGGTTTGGATGGTTAAAAAACACAATTTTGCACTGGGTTTAGACGTGATCCCTATTAATTAATGTGTTGTTAAAATAATTTATCTTTCAAAATAAATACACCTGTGATGTTAACTTTAATAATTAAATAACACTATGCAGGGAGATTTTGTTTTCGATTCACACATATAATATTATATAGCATTAAGTTCACATTTAGAATATTTTGTGATATATTATGGTAATTCTTAGAGGACACGAAATAATAATTATGATAATAATATTAGTAATTATAAAGCGACTTTCTTTGTTCCAGGTAAGCCTATTGCGTCGTCATATCCCTAGAGGGTGAATGAAATGTATCGATGTAAGTAAAGAAGTAAGAAGGACCTATTCTTGACTAAAGGTAAGTTATAAACTAGTGCTGTTTGTCACAGTACCTCACTTGGTAGCGTGTCTGGTCTGGTCTGGTCTGGTCAGGGACCCCTGGCTTAATTCCCTGGAGGACAGAAAATGTAACATTTTGGGGAAATTGACAGCCAGGGAACTTGATGTTGTGCCTGTCCTAGTATTATACCTTTTGTAAGTTGTGGGCAGAT
Organism: Timema douglasi; assembly: GCA_901482245.1. Lineage (NCBI taxonomy): Eukaryota > Metazoa > Arthropoda > Insecta > Phasmatodea > Timematidae > Timema > Timema douglasi. Next base: position 747,607 of record CABEEJ010000008.1, on the reverse strand, counting down.
TTGACCACTGTGTTCAGAAACGCACATAATAGCCCTGATAAAATAAATGGCACAGTGCTTCTCAGTGTGGTCCGTGGAGGTTCCGCAAGATAGTCAGCTATATTAATGGTACTTTCTCGGCTCCAAAGTCCAGACCCAACTTTAATAAGATAAAATTGTTATATGTAAATACATTTATAATCTAACTCAAATCCATTAAAATACTAGTACAGTATATACAGTCGAATTAAGTGCCTCTGGTTTGATTTCGGATGGGTTTTTTTAAATTTGCTCCACGTCTTAAAACCCGTAGAGGCTATATGGATTTATAGTTAGTTACCCTAGTGGGATAGGAATGAGGGGTTTAGAACTTAGAGGAAATATATTCGCATTTGAGAATGTAGTAGTAGTGGAGACACATCTAGGAAAAACCAAGAAAAAAATATTTTCAAAAGAATAGCGCTTACGTCTTTTTTTATTAATTTGGTTTGATTGGTGTTTCTAAAGCTTACGTTTTAGCACACAGATTATATTAGACATCCCTTACGAACAAAGAACAGTACGGCACACCCAGTTCTAGCGTATGGATATAATAGGATGGCTACGTACTAAAAGAGTATTTGTGTACCTTCTTTGGGCCATGTATAGCAGAAGTGCACAAGGTAGCTGCATCAAAAGGTTATGTCATTCAATATCATGTCACAATGAGCTTTGTGAATGAAGTAAACGGTTAGAAATTGTCTTGGAAAGTACTTAGGTTAATCTTGTGTGCTGATGAAGACAACAAGCTAAACAGAGATATATTGGCTAGCAAAATACAACGACACGTTTCAAACTAAAGTGGAATAGATTATGTAAATTTATGATTTAAAAGTACATATCAATTTATCGCCTATTTTTTTCGCTGAAGGTGTTAATTTCAATGTTTTTACTTAAGCTAGTGAAGTTAATAATTGTTTTGGACACTTTTTGACAGTTTAATAATTTGTCCTTATTTAAAATTTAAGCACTATTAAAATATTTACAATTTGATTTGAGCTATTTGGTACATTTCATAACGGGCCCCGCTGTAGGGTAGTCAGCGTAGCTAGATACAAACCTTGGGGTCCCGAGTTCAATTCCTGGCTGATACCATAGATATTTTAAAATTTTCCTGAATGGGGAACTGTCACAATGATCACCGGGATCTAGTTAGGTTTAAGTTAGAATTAAGAATTTCTCTACTTGCTCCACACCCTCATATCTACTATCACCATCAATTCATTTCATTGGGAAATGGAAAGAACCTCCACGGAAAGGTTGTACGGTTCATTGGGATAAACTTCCCACCAACTGGGCTATGAGTGATGTAACCCAGACGCTCATGTATAGTTTATNATATATATATATATATATATATTACACAATAATAGACAACTTTTGATTTTTAAATACTCATTAAAAAAACATAAATGAGAGGTGGACCACTAGATTAGTTAATTCAGATAGTCCTTAAGTGTAACACTGATTAGAAAAGTCTCGCCATCCTTGACCTAACATAACTAACCTAACTTAAATATTTTAAAGAGCAGAGGTTATTCCCTGTAGTTTTATTATTTTACTATGGCAATTAGGGTGACCTGTTGGTATAGGGTAAGGTGTCAGACCTCTGTGCTGGGGTCCAGGGTTCAATCCTCAGTCCCAGCACAGATTTAACTGATTACCAAACCATTCCTTCACATCTGACAAAACGTGTATTAATCAAAACTTGTGAATAAAATTTTACTTGTATTATTTTATAGTTATTGATAAGATCTAATACAATTGAGAGTTAAAGATGTATTGACGTATAATTACGTGAAAATTGTTTTAGTAAGTTTTAGCTATAAAGGCTTCTTTCTATCTTAATCTGACTGTATTTACTTATCATGAAGGTGGGGTGAACATATTAACAAAGAGCAGCATAATACATAATCATCACGCTGTTTTATTATCAAGCTCATTTAATCTGGTTTGCTCATGACTAGGAAACAGGGGTTAAAATCTTATCCTAGTGTATCGTGAGTGGGTTTTTGTAAATGGTTTCTCAACCTCCCGTCACGCAAATGCGGGCAATTTTCCTTATTTCTTCCTCATTAATATAATTATACAAATACGCCGGATGGATAGTAAGACGTGGAGCAAAATAAGGTATGGGAGTTAAGGCTGCTACATCTAGTAGATGGCTGACCTTGGCACGAGCTAAGGGCGCGACGAGGTGTGAGCTGGTCGTTTGAGAGCTACGCCCCCTCCTCACCTTCAATCTTAGGTAGGCCGGTCGGTCACCATGGAAATGAAAATAAACAAGCGCGAGGTTTATTTGTTTCACCCGTCACAGGAAAACATTTGGGTCCATGATGATAGGGGGGGGGGGATTCTCTCAGGGGTTGGGGCTAAAAAGGGAGTAAACAATATTAATAATAATTTCAATTTCCTTTATTATAGAGATGACCAATAATCATAGGATTTATAACAGGCAGCATTGATACAGACATAAAAACAACTGGATTAATTACATGTGAAATCAACCATAAGCAAGCAAAAAACTAAATTATTAAACGGAGATATTAAATTAATACAGTGACCAAAATCCATTAATCAGTAATAAAATAAAATGTCGAACATTATAATAAAGCCCTTATCTGAGCTTCAAGTTCTTCTTTTATGATAAAATTCAGATTCGGCAAATCTAGAGTCTGCGCTACGAAAACAGCGAGAGTTACTGATAAGAAATAATGTTGTATTCCAAGATAACAGAGAGGCACGTGCATGCTAACATTGGCAAGGGTAAGGCTACAAGAATTAATGTTGCTATTAAAAATATTAAAAACAAAAGGGGCATTACAGTTCAGTTTGCGTTAGAAGAGATTTAGAAGCCCTAAGAGGTTACGACCTATGGCATTATACAAACGAGTAATAATAATAAAAACCTCGTAGTAGTAATAATAATAATTTTACAAAGTGGGTGCGGATTAAGCGTAAACCCCGTTTGGTTTTTCGTTGAAATAGGAGGTCGAGGTTCGAATCTTCCAAGTATACTGAGACTGATATTTCCTTAAATGTGTTTAATTCTCTTTCCACTCAAATACGGGTACATTCCTCATTCATATCCCACGTGTGTAGTTAAGTGCGTATATTCCAAACGGGTAGTAATTCGTGGCGAATAAATATTGAGAAAGTCAAGGTTGACTACTTCTCTTAAAGTTAATCAAAAATTAATGGTGAAATAATTAGCGCTGATGGTAACGTGAACCAAAGCATCAGTCTCACCTTGTCTAGTTTTCCGGTAATGTTAAGGTGGGTGTATTAAGGTATTAGGTGTATTAAGGGGATATTATCATACTTGGTTTTCTATTCGCTTTCGACGCAAGTGGAGGTAACTTTTTTTATAAGTTATACCTTCCTAATTCAAACTCTTTTTAGTCTAAAATATATTTATAAAGGCTTACTCATACAAGAATTGAGATAATTTTTTCTTCTGCACTGCTTCTTACTACCTGTTCAGGGTATACGCATATGTACTAATTACTCTAATGAGTTTGGGTTGAGTAAAGTTGAATGTATAGAAAGTTGAAAGGATGTTCCCTACAGGGTATCCATTTCATATAAAAGAATTATGTTTAACAACAAATAGATTTATTATTATTATTATTATTATTATTATTATTATTATTATTATTAGCACCGCGTCTTACTACCCGTTCGGGTTATACACACTTACGCTAATGTGTAATGGTAGGGTGATTGTGAGATGAAATGGAGGACCTACAGTTTAACGTGGAATCCGAACCACGGTGGAGGCCTGGAATTCCCCACATTCACAAGATGTCTTGTCAGAGGTGAAGGAAGGGTTTGGTAATCAGATAAATCTGTGCCGGGACCGAGGATTGAACCCCGGCCGCCAGCATAGAAGTCTGACACCTTACCCCTAGACCGCCAGGTCACC